>NQII01001494.1:0-38500 GCA_002778355.1 Clitarchus hookeri | reverse complement strand
AAATATGTTTGTTTGTGTCTATTAACGTCAGAGGAATTATACCAGCCCCCTACCTAGGTGAGTCAATTTACATTCTTTTGGTGTGTTTTACGGTTCCTTTAAATCCCTGCAATCCTACATTCGTATTTTAGTGTAAAACCCAAACATCCTAGGTTAGTGTAAAACCCAAACATCCTAGGTTAGTATAAAACCCAAACAACCTAGGTTAGTGTAAAACCCTACTAGCCTAGGTTAGTTTAAAACCCAAACATCCTAGGTTAGTATAAAACCCAAACATCCTAGGTTAGTGTAAAACCCTACTATCCTAGGTTAGTTTAAAACCCTAACATCATAGGTTAGTGTAAAACCCAACAATCCTAGGTTAGTTTAAAAATGTAAAATAGTGATTCGCCCATCGTGGGGTTAGGTTTTGTTAGGTTAGGTGGGCACATATTACGAAATTAGTCGGACGTTAATGCCCCTAGTATATTCGTGTTCTGCATCATTAGTAGAGTAGAAATATATCATAATTTTAAATTTTTATTGTGTTTTTCAGAAAAGCCCCTAAACTAGATAATTACCTTAATTTTCTCTTAACTTTAACCGTAATTAAATAGAAATATTTTGTTAACTTTCCTAAGTATGTAGTTGAATATTCATGTTCATAAAAATCAGTCCATTATTTACGCAGTCAAAAAATACATCACAACGTTTTGTGGAAACTAAAAAGAAAATAATTTTGGGGCATAAACCTATTTGTAAGTTCCACAATCTAATTAAAACATAAAAAAGCCAAAATGTAGTTTTAAAGCTTAGGTCAATTGTATTAACATTATAAAAAGTAAATTTGAATCTGGTAGCAAAGCTATTACCATGACTTGAAACAAAATAAGGTGTAAACTTTTTGATTCATTATCGATTTTTGGAGTCATTGCATACAATGTCATTTAGAGTCCAATAAATTCCCAATATCAATCTACAAATTTGACAGATTTTGTAACAAAAGGTAGTAAATCTTTTGTGAATTGGTTTTCACACACATCAATCTTGAAGAGATTGAATAATGCATTTTATAAGATTAAGTATGTTGATTTATATCCTCAGTAAAAGTTTAAAGTTATTGTATCAAAATCATAAAACAATTTTTCTTTAAGATAGTTTTTTATTTTAAGTAATGTTTATTATTAAAGTTCTTAAATTTAATTTTCACACAAATCAGTTTAGGGAAACTTACCCCTGCCATATTGGATTCTTGGTTATTCTAGCTTATCAATATTTTTAGAAAGAAAATTCTGAAAGTACCCTTAAATTGAATTAACTATTGACCTTGAAGAGAAGTACAGGTGTAACAACTGATTTTTAACTCACATTTATGTCATAATATTGACTTTGCCAATTTGGCAGAGTTAAAATTGTGACATAATTATGATCTTGAAATTCCCTTGTCTTGTTTGTATTGCAGTGTAAGGTTAACAGCTAGTTGGGGATAAAAATACTTTCAGAATTTTTTCATTTTTAAAAAACATAAACAATATAAAAAAAATTATGAATTGAATATTGTTGGTGAAGATTCCCCTTGAGTACAAATGTCTAGATAATATGTCTTTAAAAGTGGATAAAATTTTTTTTATGTAATGTTTGTACAGAAACATAAAATGAAACTTTTTTTGTTGTATAAGCTTTATTATTTTGTTTTATTTAGATTAATACTAATAATATTTAGAATTTATAAATAAATTTTGATAAGCATAGCAATTTCTGAGCAGAATTTTAGATTATAGTCCATTCACTGTTTCTTAAGACGTTTTTTAAATAACTTGTATACCACAAATATTTAACACTGGAATTACAGTGTTATATATATATGGTTAAATTAAAACTTTAACTTAGTATCTTCTATAACTTGTAATATTTATTTTGTATTCAATACAAATTAAAATCAGCAAGAGCAGTGATGTGTTGGCAGAAGCAAGTAAGGAGTGGTTCACAGTTAAAATATTGCTTTAACCTAGTTTTTTGGTATGCTGGTTTTGTAAATTAAACGTTGTCTATTAAAATATTAAAAANCTGGTTTTGTAAATTAAACGTTGTCTATTAAAATATAAAAATTTTTAGGTAGGTCCGATGGAAACATATTTTATTGTTATTGTTAAAAAATCAGCATTGAAATACGGTGCATATGTCCTAGTGACGTGGTGTTTTCTTTCGTCCGAGGAAGAAACTTAAATAGGCCGAGCGGAGCTTGTCACTCTCTTCCTCTGAAAGTTTTGCAGTGCTAGTAGTAGCAGGAAAATTATACGTACTTTTCAATTTTAGCATATTTCATACTTATTACAGCAAAAATTATGATTTTTGAATTTGTAATTTAAAATTTAAATTAGATTTTAATGTTTGAATACTTATTATAATATATATTTAGATGTGATGGCGGGATGGTTACAAATCGGAANTAAATTAGATTTTAATGTTTGAATACTTATTATAATATATATTTAGATGTGATGGCGGGATGGTTACAAATCGGAAGTTGGCAGAAGTGGTGACATGGTATGATGTGTGGCTTTTTGCTGAACAAAATGTTAATTTTTCTTCCTTAGAAAAATACTTTAAACTACCTACTTAGGCAAGTTACGATATTGGGATAAATCTGTTTTTCAACTGCAGAAATAAATATACTGTAATATGTGTTGTGTCCGCTGTGAGTGAAAGGGTATTGTTGCGTCTCTGTCGTGGTTGTTATGCTAGCCAGTGTATGTGTATGTGATTGCAAATATTGGACATGCAAAATTTATACCTTTTTACCTTAAACTGATTTTACAACTAAATGAATTATTTGAAAGTCATGTCTATTTATCAGAACTTTGTAACTTTGCCATAGGTGTTTGAAACAATTGTGTAACATGCTTATCATTCTGTGATTTGAATGTTTGCCACAATCCCAACAAAATATACTAAGCCCAGCCAGAAAATTTTAAATGAATAATTAAATAAACCTAATAAACAGTAANCACAATCCCAACAAAATATACTAAGCCCAGCCAGAAAATTTTAAATGAATAATTAAATAAACCTAATAAACAGTAAATACCTATGCAAAGAAATATGAGCGGGAGTTGGTAGGCCTATTTGTGTACTTGTTCACCACTATATTTTGTGTTTGTCACTGCTACGTACAAAAATAAGCGACACAAGTTGCATGCTTGAATTTACTGTCTTTTTCGAATTTATTCCAACTGAGGCTGTCTTTTAAATGAAATAACCCAACACATATCAATAACAAGAGATTAAATACTACAGTTATTTGCCCCCACAGTTGTAACAGGGTTAAACACAGTCACAGAAAAATATTAACACGTATTATGTGTAATGTACTATATTGTGTATTACAAAAATATGTTAGCGATATGTAAAATAATAATCATAAAAACTATCATCAATCTAGATCATCTAGATTAGGGGCTTTTCTGAAAATAATAAAAAAAACTCCAGAAAGTGGTATATTTTGACTCTACTAATAACGTAGAACACGAATATATTGGGGGCATAGCTTTAAAATAAGTACAACATATTTTAAAAAATTGAACAAGTTTGTGAGGTGACTGTTTCTGACAGTTTGTTTACGTTTTGAATGAAACGTTTCATGCCAGCAAAAGTTGCATTAACGGGTTCTGCATAGCTTACCTTGTTGATATTCAAGACGGCGTAATGTTAAAATAAGTAGANAGAGTCGAAATATACCACTTTCTGGAGTTTTTTTTATTATTTTCAGAAAAGCCCCTAAACTAGAAAATTACCCAGACATTGTTAAAAAGTCTTAAAGTTCACCTAAATATAGTTATAGGCCTAAATTGTGAACACATATACATAATGGTTTTTGAAATATGACAGAATTCTTTGAACAGCTGAAAACAGTAAACAAAGCATTTGACAGTTAAAACGTAGAAGTAGCATGGCAGGGTTTATGTTTGCATGTAGTGGAAGAATACGTGTAATTTGTAACCAAACGTATAACTTGAGCAGGGCTTCAGAAAAGTGTGAAGTTACCTGGAATGGCCTATACTTTTGGAAATAAATTTTTATGGCATTTGGTATACTGATAGTCAAGTTGTTTTTTTTTTAGAAGGTCGGTAAGGGAGGGATATACTAGACGTGTAAGCAGTATACTTTATACACATACAGGAATTATTTTCTAAATGAAACTTGGCAAGAAAATTGTAATGTTTCTGTAATTAATACTGCCAATGCTGTGGAATGTTTGTCTTAAATTGTTGGATTGGTACCAGGTGTATAATAAACCAAGATAAAAATTTTTAGTGACTGTCCTTTTGACAAATAACATGATTGATGTATTAAAATTCCATAAGTATTGGATGTATTCTTCAGCTGTAGGTATTTGTATACTNTGACAAATAACATGATTGATGTATTAAAATTCCATAAGTATTGGATGTATTCTTCAGCTGTAGGTATTTGTATACTTAACTTTATGGGGATCGTTTGAGGTTTTCAAAAGCTTGATTATTTTTCCAGAGGCTATAATATTTAAAAACGGCAAATGAATAAATCAGTTAATTACAGAATTTGTGTTTTCATTTGGATGTTGCCAAGATACAGTTACCATGTTTGGTTCGGATTTGCATAATTTTTGCACAGAGACAAGTTGAAATAAAAATTAAGACTTATAATCATGTAGGGCAGTAAAGAACCCAAGGCATCAACAGGGTATTAGAAACAGTTTCATGCCAGGAAGACGAGATGTTTTTTTGCCATTGTCATCTGCGGTATGGAGGTGAGCCAGACTCACTAACCAATTGAAAACTTTCAAGTTTTGGCACTGGTATTCGAATTTGTGTTTCCTTGATGAAAGGCAGCAATACAATCCATTACACAATCATCCAAGAGTTCTGTAATGCTATTTGTACCATTTTTTTTTAAATTGTAGAAGACTTTGACTGTTTAAAGAAGTTAGTAGCCCAGACTTATGATGGAGCTGCGGTGATGGCCGGAGAACATGCTGAATTGCAAACAAAAATATAAGCTGTTTGTGCTCACGCTGTTTTTGTTTGTTCATTGTTATGCTCATCAATTAAATTTGGTTCTTTCTCAGTCTGTAAGCTACGTCGAACAGTGCAAAATATGCTTTATCTCTTTAACAGCGTTTGGTAGCTTTTTTTGGAAAATCAACAACGAGGATGCAGGCTTTGGATGCAGAAGTGCAAAAAGGTTTCCTTCTCTTACTCCAACTCGTTGGAATTACAGAAGTAAGCTCGGTGAAACTGTGNATGCAGAAGTGCAAAAAGGTTTCCTTCTCTTACTCCAACTCGTTGGAATTACAGAAGTAAGCTCGGTGAAACTGTGCTTGAACACAGAGAAAATATTGGAGAACTCTTTGACGGCTATGGTAGAAAATGCTGATAAATGGCATTCCGAAACTTAACTGTTCTACTCAAGGTCTTGACGCTATTCCCCACCTGTGGGGAATAGGATCTCAGTTAATGNATGCAGAAGTGCAAAAAGGTTTCCTTCTCTTACTCCAACTCGTTGGAATTACAGAAGTAAGCTCGGTGAAACTGTGTTTGAACACAGAGAAAATATTGGAGAACTCTTTGATGGCTATGGTAGAAAATGCTGATAAATGGGATTCCGAAACTTAACTGTTCTACTCAAGGTCTTGACGCTATTCCCCACCTGTGGGGAATAGGATCTCAGTTAATGTTAAATGGCACAGACTATAAGGTGCCTTGAAGGTTGAGGGTATATAAAACAATGACTTCATCACGTCGTGGTTTTACCAGGTTTATTTGACGGGAATTCATACACACGTTCCCGGCACTTTTGCGTGAAGTACACATACTTTCTCGGCCCTGCGAGTTCTTGGCCTGAAGGGCTGATTACAGTGTTCTGGCTAACGTTTCCGATGCTGTGGGGCATTAGGTGGCAGGACACGTCCGTGAGTGACGATGTTGTTACTTAACTGTACTTGTTGTGGGGTAGTTTTTTCGGCAATAGTTGAGGTCTTGTGAGTTGGGTGGCTCGGTTACAGGCCCTCGGACTGGCTGTTGTAGGCGTACTGCACTCAGCTGGCTTTCTCTTCACGTGGCGCTCTTGCTTGAAGCTCACCACTCGACTCCCGTTCGCTGCGTAGGGTTGTAACTGACTGATTACCTCCCTACCACGTCCCACCAAGGGACCCTTGGCGGGCCACCACCCCGGCTCTCGGCGCGGAGTTGCACTGGACTACTCCCACTCGCTCGACGTGGTGCTCCTCGTTGAAGTTCATTACTCGACTCCACCTTCTCGGTGTGTAATTGTAACTGACTCACTCGGCGCCCCACGCTGCGGGGAATTACTGGTTGTTTGTCCCGATATGGCTGATCCCTTAACACTGTCTCTGGTTGACTCTGCCGGGGCCCGAACCCCGGCCTCGGTTGTGCGATATCACTCATCCGACTGTCGCATTGATGCACTGACTTTCTCTCTCTCTCTGCTTGCGATTTTAACTGACCGGGTTAAGTGTTCTTACATAACTGATTAACTGACTGACGCGACTGACTCACTTGGCCGGGGCCCGATCTCCCTGGCCTCGGTTAACGGTTGCACTGACTTTCTCTCCCGGCGTGCGCTTCTAACTGATCTGGTTCCACTGATTCAACTGATCTTCCCAGCGCGGAGTATCGCAGCTTCCGACTGCCCCGATATGACTGACTTGACTGATCCCCTTCTTGTCTCTAAAAACGGCTTTTAAACTATCTGGGCGCCCTCCTTGGATTCCTACATGTGCCTCCCTTGTTAAGGGAAGGGGAGGGAGGAAGGCTTTGAACAATGAACACTTCATCCACACGTTGGCCTCTTGTTGGCTGCGGGGGCAGGGGATTGTGTGGGCCAGTTGCCCCTGCCATACGCTGTCAGCTTATTCTCGGTCCTTATCACCCTTCAGCACGTGTTTTAATTTCTCTCGTGGACGGAAATTGCCATCATATCTCGTCATTTCTTAGGCGTGTGCAAGTTTCACGCGGTTAGCGGGGGGGGAGAGGCCCGTGGGCAGAAAGTGCTACTCTACCGCGGCTTGACCTCGGTACGCGTTAATGGGTAACACGTGTCGTCCGGGAGGCCCTATACTGGTTTAAGCTGGGTGAGGGTTGTGACAGCGCTGCGTCTACCGCATACTTTTAATATGCGTTACGCGTCAGTCTTTTNCTGCGTCTACCGCATACTTTTAATATGCGTTACGCGTCAGTCTTTTATCGCTTTTAAAAGACTTTGACTTTGATTTCTTTCTTATCACATTTTCAACAATTTTCCCATATTCTGATTGTCTATTTCAAATCCTCCAAGCAAAAATCGGTGACNGTACGCGTTAATGGGTAACACGTGTCGTCCGGGAGGCCCTATACTGGTTTAAGCTGGGTGAGGGTTGTGACAGCGCCGCGTCTACCGCATACTTTTAATATGCGTTACGCGTCAGTCTTCTATCGCTTTTAAAAGACTGTGACTTTGATTTTTTTCTTATCACATTTTCAACAATTTTCCCATATTCTGATTGTCTATTTCAAATCCTCCAAGCAAAAATCGGTGACANTTTCTTATCACATTTTCAACAATTTTCCCATATTCTGATTGTCTATTTCAAATCCTCCAAGCAAAAATCGGTGACATTGATATCTGCATGAAGAAAATATTACATTTCAAAATCTTTTAAAACAGTTTAAGAAATGACTTTGAACGGGTATGGGAAATTGTTTGTTCAGTGTTAGACTATTTTTCACCTCCAGCAAAATGGGTTTGCATAGATTCATTAACAGACGAGGAAAGGAAGCTGGCATACAGGAGAATTTTTTTGAAATAATTGACACAATAACTTTGAATGTCTCACAGAGTTTTGCTGAAGTTCCAAAACTGAAATTCTTTAGTTTTTTGGACAGTGACATGCATAAAAAAAGTGTAACTGAACTTCACAGCTATTAAAAAATATCAGGACTAAGCGAGGTATTTCCAAAAACATATAAACTTACAAAGCTCATCATGACAGTTCCAGCTACGAGCGCTTCAGTTGAAAGGTCTGTTTCCTCTTTAAAGCAAATCAGATCCTATTTATGGAACAACCAGTGGCAGGACAGATTGTCAGCTCGTGCCCTTCTCAGCATTGAAAAAGATCTATTGTAGAAACTACGTCGCATACCATCTTTTAACGATGGTGTAATCAACGTTTTCGTCACGACAAACCACAGAATCGAGCTGACATATAAAAACCTCATCAGTGAAGTGGAGGGAATGCTGCAAATGAGTTCAGTCTGCTTTCTAAAGTTTGTGATATTAGATTGTGCTTGCAAAATATTATGGCAAATACCTTAATGAAATTATGCTGAAAATATTTTGTGATGTAATTTTACTTTTAGTTTAGTAATTTAAATATAGTAACTAAATNTTAATGAAATTATGCTGAAAATATTTTGTGATGTAATTTTACTTTTAGTTTAGTAATTTAAATATAGTAACTAAATGTTGCACTTTGACTAATGAATTTACAAACTAATTTACACATTTTGACTCTGGAGATAAAGTAATGCCTGAGGAACACACATGATTTTCTACTGAAATAAACTAAATTTTTGCTAAATATTAACTATAAAAGACAAAATTTTGTTAAGGGATAACCCTTGGACCCAACTTTTTAGGTAGCCATTTGAAGCCTTTAATTTTTNTTAATGAAATTATGCTGAAAATATTTTGTGATGTAATTTTACTTTTAGTTTAGTAATTTAAATATAGTAACTAAATATTGCACTTTGACTAATGAATTTACAAACTAATTTACACATTTTGACTCTGGAGATAAAGTAATGCCTGAGGAACACACATGATTTTCTACTGAAATAAACTAAATTTTTGCTAAATATTAACTATAAAAGACAAAATTTTGTTAAGGGATAACCCTTGGACCCAACTTTTTAGGTAGCCATTTGAAGCCTTTAATTTTTTAACTAATACCACCTCCCACCCCTTACAAACAGTACATTACTACTACTCTTTATTTAGCTCCCTCTGAAAAATGTGCACATATATGCCCTTGGTGGTTTCCACATTATATTTCTTCCCTGCAAAGGTAATAAAGTGTGGCCATTGGAGTATCTTGTTTCCAGTAAACTTGTATTATACCTCATTCTGTGAAAATATTGTTACCAATATTTATTTGTGCAGCACAGTGTTAATGAGTTATGCCAGAATTACATAGCTTCAACAAGTCCAACACGGCACGGAACCTCCGACATGACAATTAGAACCAAACAGTCACTCTAATGCAAGATGCGTCTGACATCAATACAATGAAAACTATTGCATGACCAGCAGTTTTGGATTGTAAATTATTTATATTTNGAAAATATTGTTACCAATATTTATTTGTGCGGCACAGTGTTAATGAGTTATGCCAGAATTACATAGCTTCAACAAGCC
Organism: Clitarchus hookeri; assembly: GCA_002778355.1. NCBI lineage: Eukaryota > Metazoa > Arthropoda > Insecta > Phasmatodea > Phasmatidae > Clitarchus > Clitarchus hookeri. The sequence continues at coordinate 29,068 of NQII01001494.1, read as the reverse complement.
CAACACGGCACGGAACCTCCGACATGACAATTAGAACCAAACAGTCACTCTAATACAAGATGCGTCTGACATCAATACAATGAAAACTATTGCATGACCAGCAGTTTTGGATTGTAAATTATTTATATTTNGCAAGATGCGTCTGACATCAATACAATGAAAACTATTGCATGACCAGCAGTTTTGGATTGTAAATTATTTATATTTTTGCCCTGTCATGCAGCACAACAAACAGGTTTACTGTCTAAAACTAAATAGTTCAGATAACTTTGTCTACAATGTAAAATGTTCATCCTACAAGGGATAAATAGTTTTCATTTATCCATATTAAACTCACAAAATTAACATTTATACCTTGTTATGGTTTTACCTAATATTTGCAGCCTTCTATAGTACCATATGTTCCAAATTTTCCTTCTGTTTTCTGTTTTGGTAACTAGTTTATTCTATACATTGTTTGTAGTGGTACTGGAAAATTATAACCTTCGTTTAAACTGTTGTGCTGTAGATTCAAGCAGTCACATTTAAAATGTTTTTTCATGTCTTCGTTGGTATTTTTATCATGTTGTGTCACGCTCATCAGAGCTGTGACTCTAGCATTAGGCCTATTGTGTCATAACATGTTATGAAGTTTTTGAAGACTTGTTCTTCCTGTCAATAAGGCAGTTCTTGGTTCCCCTAAGCCAACTAACTGTTTGTTTTTATCATGGGCTGTTGCACAGGAATTCTACTTAGTACTGAGTATAAACTAATTTTTATGGTGATGTATATTTGAAATGGTTTTTCTTTGAGTTATTAGATTTTTTCAACTCTGCTCAAAGATAAATGAATGACAATTTTGTCATGCTTACAATATTCTGAAATACAGAATTGGGATTATTGATGCTGACTTACATTGGGAATTTTGTTGCATAATTGTACTGATGAAAATGTTGGGCTTAATTTATAAAACAATAATTTCCTGCAAAATTTTACGATATTACAGTGTATTTTTCCTCAATGTCTTTCTTCAAATGGTTTTTTCTTAATACACGGTCATAACTTGCAATTCTGGCATAACATCAGCTTTTCAGGCCATATCAAATTAGTATTATTTATAAATTCTAGTATTTCTTTACGACTTAAATAAAATACTACAAAACCAATAAAACAAAATAATAAAGCTTATACAACAAAAAAAAGTTTCATTTTATGTTTCTGTGCAAACATTACACAAAAAAAATTTTATCCACTTTTAAAGACACAGATTATCTAGACATTTGTACTTAAGGGGAATCTTCGCCAACAATATTCAATTCATAATTTTTTTAGATTGTTTATGTTTTTTAAAAAAGAAAATTCTGGAAGTATTTTTATCCCCAACTAGCTGTTAACCTTACACTGCAATACAAACAAGACAAGGGAACTTCAAGATCATAATTATGTCACAATTTTAATTCTGCCAAATTGGCAAAGTCAATATTATGACATAAATGTGAGTTCAAAATAAGTTGTTACACCTGTACTTCTCTGCAAGGTCAATAGTTAATTCAATTTAAGGGTACTTTCAGAATTCTCTTTCTAAAAATATTGACAAGCAAAAAAAACCAAGAATCCAATATGGCAGGGGTAAGTTTCCCTAAACTGATTTGTGTGAAAATTAATTTAAGAACTTTAATAATAAACATTACTTAAAATAAAAAACTCTTAAACAAAAATTGTTTTATTATTTTGATACAATAACTTTAAACTGTTACTGAGGATATAAATCAACATACTTAATCTTATAAAATGCATTATTCAATCTCTTCAAGATTGATGTGTGTGAAAACCAATTCACAAAAGATTTACTACCTTTTGTTACAAAATCTGTCAAATTTGTAGATTGATATTAGGAATTTATTGGACTCTAAATGACATTGTATGCAATGACTCCAAAAATCGATAATGAATCAAAAAGTTTACACCTTATTTTGTTTCAAGTCATGTTAATAGCTTTGCTACCAGATTCAAATTTACTTTTTATAATGTTAATACAATTGACCTAAGCTTTAAAACTACATTTTGGGTTTTTTATGTTTTAATTAGATTGTGGAACTTACAAATATGTTTATGCCACAAAATTATTTTCTTTTTAATTTCCACAAAAGGTTGTGATGTCCTTCAAAAGTTTGTGTTTGTTGTAATAAACATATTGATTTTATAGCTTTGAGCTTTAGTTGTAACGTATTTCTGCATCTTGTGTGTAAGCTATATATTAAGTAAGTGTCAGATGAATTTGCTAGTATACCATGCTTTAATAGAAACTTAGCTAATGTTTGAGAATTATATTTTTTAGTTAGGATCTTTCCCCTTAGATATTATAAGGATTTGAACTCTTAGATTGCATAGTACAAGTATATTTTTTTATCTTAACTTCATGATTAGCTGAGATAAGTACTGGATAGCGTAAATTTATTCTTTTTTTTCTTTTAACTCCAGCATTTATAAAGTGAGTTCGAAGTTGCTCTTTGAATTTTTGTGNAAATTGGCAAAGTCAATATTATGACATAAATGTGAGTTAAAAATCAGTTGTTACACCTGTACTTCTCTTCAAGGTCTATAGTTAATTCAATTTAAGGATACTTTCAGAATTCTCTTTCTAAAAATATTGACAAGCTAGAAANTCAATTTAAGGGTACTTTCAGAATTTTCTTTCTAAAAATATTGACAAGCTAGAATAACCAAGAATCCAATATGGCAGGGGTAAGTTTCCCTAAACTGATTTGTGTGAAAATTAAATTTAAGAACTTTAATAATAAACATTACTTAAAATAAAAAACTATCTTAAACAAAAATTGTTTTATTATTTTGATACAATAACTTTAAACTGTTACTGAGGATATAAATCAACATACTTAATCTTATGAAATGCATTATTCAATCTCTTCAAGATTGATGTGTACGAAAACCAATTCACAAAAGATTTGCTACCTTTTGTTACAAAATCTGTCAAATTTGTAGATTGATATTAGGAATTTATTGGACTCTAAATGACATTGTATGCAATGACTCCAAAAATTGATAATGAATCAAAAAGTTTACACCTTATTTTGTTTCAAGTCATGTTAAGATTCAAATTTACTTTTTATAATGTTAATACAATTGACCTAAGCTTTAAAACTACATTTTGGGTTTTTTAGGTTTTAATTAGATTGTGGAACTTACAAATATGTTTATGCCACAAAATTATTTTCTTTTTAATTTCCACAAAAGGTTGTGATGTCCTTCAAAAGTTTGTGTTTGTTGTAATAAACATATTGATTTTATAGCTTTGAGCTTTAGTTGTAACATATTTCTGCATCTTGTGTGTTAGCTATATATTAAGTAAGTGTCAGATGAATTTGCTAGTATACCATGCTTTAATAGAAACTTAGCTAATGTTTGAGAATTATATTTTTTAGTTAGGATCTTTCCCCTTAGATATTATAAGGATTTGAACTCTTAGATTGCATAGTACAAGTATATTTTTGTATCTTAACTTCATGATTAGCTGAGATAAGTACTGGATAGCCGTAAATTTATTCTTTTTTTTCTTTTAACTCCAGCATTTATAAAGTGAGTTCGAAGTTGCTCTTTGAATTTTTGTGGATTAACAGCTTATATGAAATTATTATACAGTTTTACAGTTCATTTGGATTAGTTATAACAGATATTCTTGAGAATTTTGGATATTTGTAAGTTCCTGGAGAGTTAACTACATCGTAATCTAAATCCTTGTAATTTTTTTTTCCTGTCGATAGTTACTTTAATTTCTCAGTTCTAGTAGACAATATTAGACTGATAAGCCTCCCATACTTAAATTGTCCATATTTACACCTTTTTCCTCAGATTGTGTTGAGGTGATACGTAGGATATACATAATTCACATGAACTCACTGAAGATAAATGATCTTAATTATTAACCACTGCCATATGTTTGGTTGAGTATTCTGCCAAGATATTCATGGAAGGGAAATACTCTGCAACTCTTTGTTAACTACACATATTATGTTAAACCAAGCAAAATTTTTATTAAATAAACCAGCAAGGAAATATGTTGCTAAATAAAGTACCAACTACATTTATTTGCAAGTTACCNTTCCTCAGATTGTGTTGAGGTGATACGTAGGATATACATAATTCACATGAACTCACTGAAGATAAATGATCTTAATAATTAACCACTGCCATATGTTTGGTTGAGTATTCTGCCAAGATATTCATGGAAGGGAAATACTCTGCAACTCTTTGTTAACTACACATATTATGTTAAACCAAGCTAAATTTTTATTAAATAAACCAGCAAGGAAATATGTTGCTAAATAAAGTACCAACTACATTTATTTGCAAGTTACCNTAAATTTTTATTAAATAAACCAGCAAGGAAATATGTTGCTAAATAAAGTACCAACTACATTTATTTGCAAGTTACCATATTCTAAGCCCTGCAACTTTAACACCATTTGCAAGTATGAAACAAATCATTTTTTTTAAAGTGTGTACAAAAATTTTTTTTAGTATTTTTTAGATTTTTGTTAATCTTGTATTGAATTTTTCCTCAGAAATGTTTGGATTTTTATAATTTTCTCGAAATGTAATGCATTATGCAATGCAAACTACCATTTGAAAATGTCTTACGCCATTATTTTTAGTAAATGACAATGAATATAGTATAATAAATTTTGGTTACAAATACTCAGAAAATTAAAAAATTAAATTTATTTTGAATAGAAATTCAGGGTTGCTACAGGTATAGAAAACCGGGAAAAGTCAGGGAATTAAAAATAGTCAGGGATTTTCGGGAAAAGTTAGAAAAAAAAGGGAAAAAAATTCTGGAAAATTTTAATTCCTTCGTAGTTTGCTTTACATCTTCTCAATGTCACATGTTTAGAGACTTATAAAAAAAACAAAGCTACATAGATTAGTAGGACCTACCACACTTTATTCGCAAGACAGAGTAGTGTAAAGTAATATTAAAAGTTCCCGGGGTCTTGTCCCCAATTTTTTGCCATAAGCCTTCAAACATCAGACTTTGTTAACACGGGTGCTTCGTAGTGGCATGTTTGGAGTCTGTAAAATAAAATATAAGCTACAAAGGTTAATAGGGCCTACCACACTTTATTCGCAAGACTGAGTAGTGTATATGTATATTTAAAGATCCAGGAAACTTGTCCTCAATTTTCTGCTATTAGCCTTCAAACATCGGACTTTGCTCACACGGGTGCTGCGACTTATAGCAAGAAATTGGGGACAAGTCCACTGGACCTTTTATTATTATTTTACACTACTCTTCTTGCAAATAAAGTGTGGTAGGTAGGTCCTATTATTAGTTACATCAATGTGTTTCCCAGATAACTGTATGCATGTAACGTACAGGCAGTTACATAACTAAATATTTTCATATAGGTATATTTCATTGTCGATGTCTTTAATAATTAAAGGTTTTACAACAAAATTCAACTAGAAAAGCAGCAGGAGACTTATGCAATCAATGAAGATATTAGGAAGATCTGTGGTGCTGGCTGACAGCTACTTGTAACCCAATTTTTAGTTTTGTGTCCTCCAATCTGCTGAACATTTGTGTAGGCTATTTATCATGCTCAAGCGATTTTCATGATTTACTTTTTATTTTTCATGTCATGTTCTTGATCATGCGAGAGAGGTTTTTATTGTTTTCTCCTCTGCATAATGTGAAGCCAGTAAGAAATGATGTGAAAATTCATTAAATTATTTTTCAACTGAGGATTGATGCTGGAATTTTTTAAAAGGTAGGCCTATATACATACATATTTCTTGAAAGGAGTTAATGTTGTTAATATTGTCGTGTCTTACCTAGGAAGTTTGTGGCACACAAGAGTTTAGTTTTATGTATTTATCCATTTTTCAATAGCACTCCACATGGGATTTCATTTTTTAGTGTCAGTGTGATGGGAAAGTCAGGGAAATTTGTTTTGAAGTTCTGGAAAACAGGGAACAGTCAGGGAATTTTTTTAATGAGTACCTGTAGCAACCCTGAANGAAATTTGTTTTGAAGTTCTGGAAAACAGGGAACAGTCAGGGAATTTTTTTAATGAGTACCTGTAGCAACCCTGAATTTTAATATACTAAAAAGATGCTGTGTAGTTGTTCAATTTATATAGAAAAATATTTTGTGGGCAATCCAGATGTATGGTGAAAAATTATAATTATTTTTATACTGACCTAAAGTGTAATACATTTTTTCCCAAAAATTTTAAAAATTAAATTTTTAGCTATGGAATGTTGGTAACAAGCTGTACCCTAGTTTCAGAAAAATTGGAAGTGGTGAAACAGAAAGAATAAAGTATTTGTTAATTTTAAATGGCGTGACTCAATTNAATAAAGTATTTGTTAATTTTAAATGGCGTGACTCAATTTTAATATACATTATCATGCCCAATATTCAATCAGGGTTACTTTTTACAACATTTTTTGTCTGTTATATTTTCCAAATCCTATTTTAATTAATTTTATTATATTAAAATTGTTTTCAAATGAATAGTAAATTTTAAGATTTTTGTTGAGTTGATGTGTTTATTTTAATGTTACCTAGTTGTAAAAATGTGCAATAAGTGTATTCAATGTCTGGCAGTGTCACAAGCATGAATGAAACCAACCAAAGTAACAGTCCAGCCGGCAAGCCGGAAGTGCCTTCAAGCAGCACGTGGGTTCGTTTCGAAGAGGAGACAGAAGATGGTGGCCACCAAAGAAGCACCACACCCAGGGAAACTGCGCCCAATGAGCATTCAAGTGAAGAGTCAGCAGAGAAGGAGTACAGCGGGGCGGTGATCAGCCCAGAGACAGTGCATGTGAACCTGAACCGCAGCCTGAGCCGCTCAGTGAGCCCAGAAACCCAACCAGAGTCTCCATCCACGCGCACGGGCCAGCCATGCTGCAGTGTGGAGACTGTGGCGTCCCCACAGCCTCTGGAGGCACGGGACCTGCACGGGGCCATGAGGACTGTCGACCTGAACGAGGCCAGCAATGGGGGGTCATTGGCCACTTCTCACGTCTCCACACATGGCAATTCTGTGGTCAGACATGGCTTTGGTGAGTCAAGAAATATCTAGTGATGTACCTTTTTTTTATTTTTGTCTGCTCTGTCTCTTGACCCAGCATTTCTTCACAGGCTTTTGCCTTTGATTCAGTCCTGAGTTGATCTAAGTTTATAGTTTTCACATGTGGGAAACAAGGTACACATTGCCTGCACCTCGTGAGTTTCCCCAGGGTGCTTTTTCACCAATGCGTTTTTAAACTTTGCAGTTTCTACAGTTTTTGGAGGGATATGTCAGTGTTCGCAATTGATACATGTCCAAGGTAGGGAACAGACCAGGATAAGGGCTGTGGCACCACACAAAAGGACCCAGTATGTCAGCAGCCAGCCATCTGATGAAGTAGTGGGTCTGTCCTTTCTCACCTCATTGTTTGTTCACTGTAACAATCTTATTTTTATGACTTTACTAGCGAATCGGCCCGGCTTCGCCCGGGTACAATTGAGTTTTACAGTGATACACTAATAAATTAATTGGGAAAAGACAAAATTAATTTATGTGAAAACAGAATTATAAAATTATACTATGTTGGCCTAGGTTTTTAACTGATTACGGCAACCNTGAAAACAGAATTATAAAATTATACTATGTTGGCCTAGGTTTTTAACTGATTACGGCAACCCAAAAGGAAGGAAATCTTTTTTACCAGATAGCCAAGAAGTAGGGTATTGTTTTTGGAGTGTATCTGTGCAACTATCGCGTAATTACCACAATTCCGCTTTCCAGCGTTGATGTATGAATAGCCAAACGTGAGTTTCATCAAGTTGTAGCTTTAGAAATAAGTGTACCTAGGTACTGCTTTTTGCGCTTGGCTGAGNAGCCAAACGTGAGTTTCATCAAGTTGTAGCTTTAGAAATAAGTGTACCTAGGTACTGCTTTTTGCGCTTGGCTGAGGGATTTTAATATATCACCAAAGTTAAGCAACGTTCCCAGCGGCACACATTTGAATGGGTGACCGTTTAGTGACATAACATCTGAGCGCTTCCGGGCTTTGGAGGGCACGTTAAATATTCGGTCCCGGTTGTTATCAATTGATAGCAGTCGCTAAGCCGTTTCAGAGGTCCTTGGGCGGCCTGATAAACTCTGACACCAGAGGAAAAAATATTTTGGTCACGTTCCCACCTGTTGCAGAATTATGTTTTGTTGTTATTCCACAGGAACCATACAATTTTCCGGGATAAAAAGTATCCTATGTTCTATTCTAGGACCTAAAGTACCAACATACCAAATTTCATCAATATCCGTTCAGCCGTTATGGAGCCGAGTTTGGTCACGTTTCCAGCCGTTGGAGAATAAAGTTTCGTTGTTATTCCACAGGACCCTTACAATTTACCGGGATAAAAATTATTGCATGTCCTATTCCAGGACCTAAAGTACGTACGTACCAAATTTCATCAAAGTCCTGTCAGCCGTTATGGAGCTGAGTGGTAACAAACACACACACACACAGACTTTTGCATTTATAATATTAGTAAGATGACAGGAATTGTTATGTTTCAGTAGACAGTTATTTGTAATGGGAAGAACAATCACTCTGTAGGTTTAGACACCGAGAAATCATTACGTTTGTCGCTTATAAATGTAATCATAATATTTTTATGAGAAGATGTGATTTTCTATTAGTTGTATTATTTTTAATATTCAATGTGTTATTGAAGTACTATTGTGGAAGAAATAAAATTATATGATTTAGATACAGGGCAGTCACTCTTCTGAAAAACAAGGAAAAGTCAAGGAATTCTATTGGCTAAGGAAAAGTCAGGGAAATTTGTTAATTTTATCAAATGTCAGAGAAAATTTTATATGAAAACCATTGAAGTGTGAAGTTTGTATTTTTAATTAAATAATTTTCCAGTAAAGAAGTTTGTGAAAAAAATTTTTAATTGTTTTCAGCTGTTAAGGTAGTATTTATCTTTAATGTATGTCAATAAATTACCTACTTTGTAGTCAACTTATCTGTGAATTTGTTATGATTAATCTTTGTATTTTCATAGGGAGTTGGAAAACATGTATTGGGTTAAATGGTTTAATCTAAACAGATGTGATTATAGATTCTTCAGTCCCAGCTCAGTCGTCAATCTCTGTTCTTAAAGAAACCGACAGAACTGAAACTTTTCTTAAAAACACAGTGATAGTATATATAATGCAGTTTTTCTGAGGGAATCATGCAGTGATATGTGAGATATGTTACAAATAAGTAATTTTTACGTTTACAATATATTTGAGATAAAACTGTATCACCAACTCTTCTACACAGTATCAGTTGTTAAACCTAAAATCTGTGTACATGTGATGCTGACTACAGTGGTTTGTTCACCAAGTAGCATTACAGTTTTATTTTCTGAAAATAAGTTTGCTGACTACAGAATTCAGTTATTATCGCTGCTGCACAAAGGTAATGTCTTTAGTGTTCTTACTGAATCATATAATTTAAAAGGTAAATTATGTCATCGGCAGAAATTGAACCAAGAAAGAGCAGTCTGGGAAAAATTAAAATTTGGTCTGGAAAACCTGGAAAAGTCAGGGAATTTTGAAACTGAAATTGAGTTGCCACCCTTAGATATTACACCAAAAAAGGCATCTAAATTACTCTGTGGTTAATACGTTATAATTTTTATGCAAAAATTTATAGGAAGATTTTACAAAATAAATTACAGGAAATCACCACTTAATTTTTCTTTTCAGTATAATGTAACGAGGGCCTGCTCTGGCTACATTNTTCCACAGGAACCATACAATTTTCCGGGATAAAAAGTATCCTATGTTCTATTCCAGGACCTAAAGTACCTACATACCAAATTTCATCAATATCCGTTCAGCCATTATGGAGCCGAGTTTGGTCACGTTTCCAGCCGTTGGAGAATAAAGTTTCGTTGTTATTCCACAGGACCCTTACAATTTACCGGGATAAAAATTATTGCATGTCCTATTCCAGGACCTAAAGTACGTACGTACCAAATTTCATCGAAGTCCTGTCAGCCGTTATGGAGCTGAGTGGTAACAAACACACACACACACAGACTTTTGCATTTATAATATTAGTAAGATGACAGGAATTGTTATGTTTCAGTAGACAGTTATTTGTAATGGGAAGAACAATCACTCTGTAGGTTTAGACACCGAGAAATCATTACGTTTGTCGCTTATAAATGTAATCATAATATTTTTATGAGAAGATGTGATTTTCTATTAGTTGTATTATTTTTAATATTCAATGTGTTATTGAAGTACTATTGTGGAAGAAATAAAATTATATGATTTAGATACAGGGCAGTCACTCTTCTGAAAAACAAGGAAAAGTCAAGGAATTCTATTGGCTAAGGAAAAGTCAGGGAAATTTGTTAATTTTATCAAATGTCAGAGAAAATTTTATATGAAAACCATTGAAGTGTGAAGTTTGTATTTTTAATTAAATAATTTTCCAGTAAAGAAGTTTGTGAAAAAATTTTTTTATTGTTTTCAGCTGTTAAGGTAGATTTATCTTTAATGTATGTCAAAAAATTACCTACTTTGTAGTCAACTTATCTGTGAATTTGTTATGATTAATCTTTGTATTTTCATAGGGAGTTGGAAAACATGTATTGGGTTAAATGGTTTAATCTAAACAGATGTGATTATAGATTCTTCAGTCCCAGCTCAGTCGTCAATCTCTGTTCTTAAAGAAACCGACAGAACTGAAACTTTTCTTAAAAACACAGTGATAGTATATATAATGCAGTTTTTCTGAGGGAATCATGCAGTGATATGTGAGATATGTTACAAATAAGTAATTTTTACGTTTACAATATATTTGAGATAAAACTGTATCACCAACTCTTCTACACAGTATCAGTTGTTAAACCTAAAATCTGTGTACATGTGATGCTGACTACAGTGGTTTGTTCACCAAGTAGCATTATAGTTTTATTTTCTGAAAATAAATTTGCTGACTACAGAATTCAGTTATTATCGCTGCTGCACAAAGGTAATGTCTTTAGTGTTCTTACTGAATCATATAATTTAAAAGGTAAATTATGTCATCGGCAGAAATTGAACCAAAAAAGAGCAGTCTGGGAAAAATTAAAATTTGGTCTGGAAAACCTGGAAAAGTCAGGGAATTTTGAAACTGAAATTGAGTTGCCACCCTTAGATATTACACCAAAAAAGGCATCTAAATTACTCTGTGGTATATACGTTATAATTTTTATGCAAAAATTTATAGGAAGATTTTAGAAAATAAATTACAGGAAATCACCACTTAATTTTTCTTTTCAGTATAATGTAACGAGGGCCTGCTCTGGCTACATTNGAAAATAAATTACAGGAAATCACCACTTAATTTTTCTTTTCAGTATAATGTAACGAGGGCCTGCTCTGGCTACATTAAAGGTATTTTTGATGTTTTTTGTTTCCTTTTTAGTATTAATTGTTATTGATATTAATATATTGATAATTAATTTTTTTTTATTTACTTGGTAAAAGACTTTGTACCGAGTACTTTCGACTGCCCCTTTCTGTTGTTCCTACTGGAGTGAGTAGGGTTGTGGGGGCGTTCAACATCATGGTCATGATGCCCACAGAAAAATTAAGTCAAAAACTTATTAAAAACCTTTACGGGAAGCAAAAGGACAGTCACAAAACAAACAGACAAAGAAAGAACAAATACTCCAGAGGAGCGACAACACAAGAACAATACACTTGAATGTACAGGAACAAAAAAACAAATTACAACACATTAAAAAGACCCGCCATACGTAAAAGTGGGAGTACGCTGCTCACAGACATACTCCCATCACACAGCATTTGGCTTAGTTTGTCAGGAATATTAAAAGTCCGACGGGCCTGGTCTTACCTGCGACACTCGACCAGAGTGTGACGGACAGTCAAGGGAGTGTCACAGTCATCACACTCAGGAGGGGATGCGCCACAAAGCAGATATTTGTGTGTCAGACATGTTTGCCTGATGTGAAGTTGAGAAAGCACATAATCTTCCCTGCGGGTACATGAAACATCAGGACAAGTGCAAACAGACAAATCGGAGATGGCCCATAACTTTTTTGGACACTGGGAGAGAATTCCACTCCCGCTGCCAAGCATGCCATACAAAGCTACGGGCTGCATTCCTTCTTAGCCGCTATATCAGTTGTTGCCAGGGATGCCAATATGTCTTGGAACCCACAGGAAAATGACGCAAACACCAATCCGCACAACCCCTGCTAGCTTCTCCCGGATCATGGAAAGATGCAGGTGAGTTGTGGAGCCAGATCTGATAGCTGTTAAGGCACTCATTGAAGCAGAGCACACAAGGTATTTATGGTGAAATCCCCTACTGATAAAAAACAAAGCCCTGAAAATAGCAGCAAATTTTGCAGTTAAAGTACTACAAGATGGATGAAGTCCAAAAAGATACCAAGAAGCACCAGTGACAAAGGTGTACCCAGTTGAGATATCTGATTTGGAACCATCAGTGTAAAAACAAATAAAACTACGGTACATAGAAAACACAAGTTCAATGAAAAGGCCCATGTAAACAAGAGGAGTGGTGAACTTAGGAAAATCCGCCAGGTCCAGACGCACCTTAACCTGTATTGTCAGCCATGGCTGTTCACTGTGAGGCAAAGGCAACACACACACAGGGGTAAGTCATACCACTCCAGGGCATGTGCAAAGTGGACAGATGCCAGCTGAGTTGAACATGGTCTAGCAGAGTACAACCGTTCATGGGGTAGGATGGAGAAAAGCATTGTGGTGAAGGTGTGAAGAATCCAAATGCACCCACATCCCATAGGAAAGAAACTGTTGATCACACCTGTAATGTAAAAGAGGTTCACCAGCCACATCACAAAGACTGACGACCAGGCTCGTGTGGAAATCTCCAGTCGCAATATGAATACCAGCAAGGTGAACACTCACTAACAGTTTTAGCACAGATGGCCTAGCAGAAGAATAAACGACACTGCAATAGTNATACCAGCAAGGTGAACACTCACTAACAGTTTTAGCACAGATGGCCTAGCAGAAGAATAAACGACACTGCAATAGTAGAGTTTGCTATGGACTAGGGCACGATACAGCTGAAGAAGGGGTGACTGTGTCAGCACCCCAATCATGACCACTCAATGTTTTCAAAAGATTCAGGTCCCCCTTACACAGTGAGATTTCAGGGACAGAATTTGACTCCTCCAAGAGAGTTTACAATCAAACAAGAGGCCTAAAAATTTGACAGTGTTGGAAACCTGCAAAANTGAATTTGACTCCTCCAAGAGAGTTTACAATCAAACAAGAGGCCTAAAAATTTGACAGTGTTGGAAACCTGCAAAATAGAGCCATACAAAAGCACTTAAGAAGAAGGAAAGATGCCATGTTTTCTACAGAAATGGACCGCCTGTGTCTTGGCCATGGGAAAGTGAAAACCACGGCTGTCCATCCATTCGCCAAGGTGGTGCACAGCCAGCTGGATCTGATGTTCTGCCATGCATAGGGATGCAGCATGGCAGAAAATGGTAAGGTCATCCACATACAGCACACATGCCACAGGTTGCCGAATGACTGACACTATGACAGTAGCAATGGCAAACAGAGTGACACTCAAAACACTTCCCTGTGGCATACAGTTATCCTGACTAACTCCAGAGATTAGGTAGCACCATTGCAAACTCTGAAGGTGCGGAAAGACCTGAATTTCTGTACAAAAGTAGGAAGACGTCCACGAAAACTCTAGGTGGACAGCTTCAGCAAGATACAGTGTTGCCATGTCGTGTCGTACGCCTTCTCCAGGTCAAAGAAAACAGNAACTCTAGGTGGACAGCTTCAGCAAGATACAGTGTTGCCATGTCGTGTCGTACGCCTTCTCCAGGTCAAAGAAAACAGCAAGGAGGTGCTGCTGTCACAAAAAGGTGCTCTGTATGGCAGCCTCCAAGCTGACCAAATGATCCACTACAGAACGATTTTGACGGAAACCACACTGAAGAGACGTTAAACGCTGCCATATCTCAAGGCAGTACATCAAACGTGCAGTAACCATATGCTGGTGAGGGAAATAGGGCGATAGCTGGAAACATCTTCCTTGACCTTCCCTGGTTTCAAAATTGGTAAAAGGGTTGACTCCCACCACTTCAAGGGCAAAATATCAGAAATCCTAATATTATTAAAGATCCTCAGCAAAAACAGTTTCCCGTCAGGTGGTAGGTGTTGCAACATAGAATGGATATTGTTGGGGGCAACAGGTGTATGGTTTGAGTGTGATAAAGACTGTTCTAACTCAAGAAGGGTGAAAGTAGAGTTTTATTCTTCCTCACCCGAGTCACCAAAGTGGTCACCCACTGTCTCACATGACTCCTTGTTGGCTAGAAATGAGGGAGTGTAATGCACGCTGCTCGCAACATCCACAAATTACTGATCCAACAAATCTGCTGTGTTTGTCCCATCAGTAACAACACTGTTATTGACCCGAAGGAAGAGAACCTGTGTACTGAGAGATTGTCTGCACAGCTTCCGAACATTGTCCTAGCTAAACTTACAGGTAGCATGCATCGTCAGCGATGAAACAGAAGACTCTCCAGGATTTCAGCCAGCTGTCCTTAATGACACGTTGCAGTCGAACCCGGCAGACGTGGAAGAACTCCATGTTAGATTGAGTGGGGTAGGCACTGATGCGTCGGAGTGCACGTTGTCGGGCATGGACAGCATCCCTGTATTTGTTGCTCTACCAAGGAACATGCCTGTGACCATGAGGTGAAGATTGAGGGATGGCAGCCTCCCCAGCTGACACGACGATTCAGTTGAAGAGCGCCACTGCCATGTTCATGTCAAGGGGAACCTCATCAGTGAAGTGGAGGAAATGCTGCAAATGAGTCCAGTCTGCTTTCTAAAGCACCCACTGTGGTGGTATGGGTAGGGCAGTAAATGGTACCTGATTAGTATGATTGAATAATGGTCGCTTCATCTGAGTAAACAGACTAATCGAAGTGGGTGACCAAAGCTGGGCTACAGAAAGAAAGATCAATGCAAGACGAAGTACCAATGTGGGTGGTGAAGTGTGTAGGAGTACCAGAATTCAACAGGGCGATTATATAACTGGTGAGCCACGACTCGACTACACTGCCCCGGCAATCCCTGTGGCCAGAACCCCGTATTTGATAGTGAGCATTGAAGTTGCCAACGACCAGAAATGGAGGTGGGAGCTGAGATGAAAGCTCTTCAAAGTCAGCTAAGCTGACACTCTGGTTTGGGGATACATTCATGCTACAAACAGTGACAAACACTCCACGAGGAACACCCTGACCGCCACTGCCTGCAGAGTAGTGCAAAGGGCAACAGCTTCATGATAAACAGAATACTTCATCATAAGACAGACACCGCCACAGGTACGGTCCATCAACACGTTATCCAGGCGGTAAAATGCATGACCTGACCTCAAAGGGAGGCCGTATCAGTGGGACGAAAGTGCTTTTCCTGAAGGCAAATTACTGTACGAAGGAGGGACACTAGGAGCTGTTTCGGTTCTTCAAGATTATGGAAATACTCTCTGTCTCATGTAACTTGGCAAGATTTTGACAGTTCGACAAAAGTAGCACCAAATGTTTTCTTTTCGTGTATGTATCCTTTCGCCATCAGCTGGTGCGTCAAGTGAAGGCTGTATATTTTATCAACACACTTTCAGCTAATCTACTTGCCATTGTACTGTATTGCTAAACAAATTTTAAGGTATTTATAGTCTGACATCTGTCTAAAAAATTTGTAGGTTATAAAAGTAAAAATGTAAAACCTTGGAAACCTCCCTAACTCTTTTTTAATTTATCCGAGACAGCAAATTTGGGTTTACATTTGTGAGACTGTAATTGTAGTTCTTATCACATTTTGGACGTTACAGCTAAAGACTGGAAATAAAAGTAATTCGGGGAACTTGCTTGACAACGCACTTTCATTCGCCAACAACTCACCAACGACTATTGCAAAGCAATAATTCTGCTATTACTGATACTAAACAGTTCACGTTGAAAATGTGTGGCGTGGAATAATGTAAGAATTGCTTAAAATCTACCCATGCGCATCCCACTTTCTCTTTTTATTAATACAATATAATAACATGAGAACAACAAGGAAATGGTTTTTGCGGGAAAACAACATGGCGTGTAATGGACATAGAAGTAACGATTACCGGCCCAATATAAATTACAGATAAATGGTCAAACTGTTGACAGTTGTAGCAATGTAGAGGAACAGGAATAAACTGCTAAACACGCACATTCAAGTAGTTGACTTCGATAATGGGAGGGAGTTTATGCACACCAAAAATTGAAGATGAGGGTAGTTGTAGGTGATTTAACATAAGTTATCTTCAGCAAATGGTGAACATCAATGCCGTACAGAATTTGCAGCTCACCTAAGACCATGTTTTCCAGGATGTCAATCTGGTTGGGACACCAGATGACACCCTTGCTGGAGCTGAGGGGCACATGGGACTTGACCTGAAAGTCTTTATCGCCAAGAGTCCCCACAACTGGGCAGCATTCGACATCTCTACTAGAAGCTCGCGTCTCACTGATTTTCTTACAGTCGACAACAGAACCACCACCTGCTCCATCTATAACTTTTTGCAATTCGAAAGGCAACACCTTTTCGAAAGTGTGAGTTCTAAACATCGGATAACCAAAAAATGTGGCATAGGTAATTTAACAGCATTAGACTAACACACTACAGAATCACTATCCGAATCACTACCACTATCATTGCAGTTCCCTTTTAAATAACTGTTTAGAGTGCCATTCTTTCGGGAAGTGCTTTTGGAAGCTATGGTTGAGGCCCGCCGTACTAGGACTCATCGTCCTCAGCCTGCCATTCGGGTGGGAAATGAAAAGAAGCCAGCAGTAAAATACCTCGTGGGTTGTGCTGTTGGGAGGGGAAACAACCTCCCACAGACTTAAGCAGTACATAGGAACAGCTACCTTCGCCGCTATTCATTGCAAATTACTGCCTCATTAGCACACCAAAGTGTACACAAGGGCCAACCAGGGTCAAATCGTATATCTTGAGCAAGACTAGTTTTATTCCCCTACCTGGGAAAGCATCCCAGGTTCCCATTAGGACACCTTTTGGTGTCATTTCAAGGGACTTATGGTTTATTACACCAGCTTCCTCCATATGGCGGTAACATGTAATCCTGGCAGGTCTAGGCCAAGAGAACCCTTCTGCCGGGAAGGTACCAATTGGTGCTACGTGGATATGTGCACTGCACCTATATTTGCCTGCTGGGCCAGTGAGAAGGGTTCGCTGGACCGTCACTAACAAAGGCACAATTTGGATGGCAAGTATGGAAGCACAATATGGAGGCAGCACTTATTTGTGAGGACAGACCCTCATTAGCAAGGGTGAGGTGAATAGAAAAAGATGGCAAAAAAGAAAAAGACCTAAAAAGATGTTTGAGATGGTTTGGACAAGTTTCAGATCACAACCGCGTCCTGATTAGTTGCGTTTTATGACAAGCATGGGGTGGCTGTGGTGGCATTCTAAAACCCCACCACAACAAGGGGGTATTGTACTGGAGATGATAAAAAAATGTGATGACTGAAATGCCTAATCATATTTAGCAAATAATAGAAATTTCTTTCCACTGGATCAGTGGTGCTACAGGGAAAACCAGCTTTCAAAACTTTGTACTATGCTTTTTGGAAGAAACACAGTCTATATTGTGCTTTTCTGAAGAAAGCACAACCAAAATAAATAAATGTCAGTACTTTCTGAGTGGTGGCGATGGGAGCAGTGCGGCAGAGCATCTCAAAATAATGTCCTGCCTCTGGAAGTAAAATTATTGGAGTACAAGTGTATCTTTGCTGGATCCAATAATCAATTCAGGGTTTTGAATAAAATAAACTTGGAAACTCAACAATTTGTAACATAATCAAGCATGAATTTCATACAATTTACACAACAGAACTATTTACAGGCATTTCAGAATTGATTGTGACTCGCTAAAATTTTTTAACTTCTTGGTTGCCGTTCTTGAACAAAATTTTAAACAAGTAGGATTAAAACCAGTTAAGCATTACAACATCTAATCAGTGGCTACATTTAAATATTGTGTGGTTTTGCTACCATACTAGTGTCTCTTGTAAATGCTGAGAAAGTGTGTATACTGTAATATGGTGAAAAAGTCAAATAAACATAATTATAACAATTTAAATACTAAAATAAATACCATTGGTGGAAACTAGTGGCAAGTTTGTGATTTGCAAATTTGCACGGTAGTCAGTATCATTCCACTGGTCAGAGTCTGACAGTCGTAACTGTGGTGATTAGACCCTGTGTCCCTGTAATGGTTGGGGAGGGGAGGTCCTTCTACAGGAAGGTGTGGCTTCCTGATTGTAGGAGATCCACTAAGTGCTTTATTGCATGATGTGCTTGGCTTTGTCTGGAGTCTTCTTTCTGTTGTTCAGGTCACTGGGTCTTTGATTTTAATCATGAGATCATGAAAGTTACTGATCCGTTCGAAACATNCCTTTCTGTTGTTCAGGTCACTGGGTCTTTGATTTTAATCATGAGATCATGAAAGTTACTGATCCGTTCGAAACATTATTAGTCCAGTCAAGTCATCATTGGTGCTCCTAACCCCAGCTCATTCCACATAGATTCAACCAATATTTATTGAAAATGGCACCACACATCTTCGAATTTTATAAAACTTGGGAGAGATGTACACACAGAGAGAAATCCTATAAGATTATAGACTTATATTAATTACTTTCTTAAATAACACACTTCAAAGTTTGGCTGAAATTGATGGTTGGGAACAAGTTTTTATTTCATGCCTGTTATATTATGACCTTTTTCTTGGAATCAAATGCAAAGAAAATTGTGAAATTATTTTTGCATACTAAATAATAGATTAGAAATTNATGACCTTTTTCTTGGAATCAAATGCAAAGAAAATTGTGAAATTATTTTTGCATACTAAATAATAGATTAGAAATTAAAACACCAGTTTTGGTTTTGTGAATTGTTGATGTTTATTTGAGGGAAAAAAAAAGAGAGCTAAGAAATATAAAAAACCACATGTTTATAAAACTTGCAATAAAAATTGGCTATGACATTATTTTCTTTCAACATGGCTACAAATTAAGTTAACAGTGTTTATTTTCATGTAAATTAAATAAGTATCAGTATCCAAGGATTCCAAAAGATACATGCCCTTTTTTTAGACACAATAAATGTCATGTTTTTCTTCCATGAGGTCTGACCTCTCAAATAAGTCTACTGTTTGCTCAGTGCCACATTAAATATTCGTAACAAGCTTCTGATGTAAATTTCTTTCTAACATTTGCACAGTGTCAAAAATAGCTACACCTAGGATAGAACACATTATCAAAGATTTCTACTATAGGAAATTCANATGACCTTTTTCTTGGAATCAAATGCAAAGAAAATTGTGAAATTATTTTTGCATACTAAATAATAGATTAGAAATTGAAACACCAGTTTTGGTTTTGTGAATTGTTGATGTTTATTTGAGGGAAAAAAAAGAGAGCTAAGAAATATAAAAAACCACATGTTTATAAAACTTGCAATAAAAATTGGCTATGGCATTATTTTCTTTCAACATGGCTACAAATTAAGTTAACAGTGTTTATTTTCATGTAAATTAAATAAGTGTCAGTATCCATGGATTCCAAAAGATACATGCCCTTTTTTTAGACACAATAAATGTCATGTTTTTCTTCCATGAGGTCTGACCTCTCAAATAAGTCCACTGTTTGCTCAGTGCCAGATTAAATATTCGTAACAAGCTTCTGATGTAAATTTCTTTCTTACATTTGCACAGTGTCAAAAATAGCTACACCTAGGATAGAACACATTATCAAAGATTTCTACTATAGGAAATTCANAACATTTGCACAGTGTCAAAAATAGCTACACCTAGGATAGAACACATTATCAAAGATTTCTACTATAGGAAATTCATTGTCTGCCAAACTGACCTAATATTAACAAAAATTATTTACTTGAAAATAACCATAGACCAGTATTTATGTAGTACTAGTTATTTGATGTTAATGGCTGAAGAAATAAAACATGTTTTTTCTTTTCCACAAGCTCAATTTCTTTCTTCTGAAAGTAATACTTTTATTCAGAGCTGCTGGGAGGAGACATAATGCACAGCATGTGTTCATAAGGAATTCAGCACACAACTTCACGCAAAAGCCAACTAAATGCAGCTGCAGAACAATGAGGTGTCATGAATTTCACAGAAGCATCCCCTTCCTAATGGCTGATGCTCTCCACTACAGCAACATACCACTTTTGATGGTAAACACATGCTACAAAACAACGAATGTACAAAGTTTTTGCTAATGACTGTTTATCTTTGCACATGACAAACATAAGACCATCATCAAGTTCTGTATGTTTAACAGCAATTGTTGTGGACTTCAGAGGGTCAAAGTGATGAAAACTGTGAGTATCAGGTACAGTTGTTTATTGTGCAAATCTGCCTCTAAGTTGAATTTGTGTCTTCTGGAGGTCTGTTCCTTAAATCAGATGAAAGGTTGTGTTTTCAATGTTTTTATTACAGAAGTCATACATTTCTTGTACATTTGTAATCTGATTTTCAAAGGCGCAAGCTGGATTCCCATATAATAAGCTTGACAGTTCCTCCAATCCTGTCACATGAAGATTTTCCATGGTTTGTTGCTCAGAAGAACTACTAAGCAGACAATACAAAGTCAAAAACGTGGTAACAAAGACTTATTAAAAGATTTACTTTTCTTGTATTGCTTTGCACAGCCAATGAAGTACTGAACTGTTTTTATGTTTGGAAAATTTATTTTTATGGAACTCATTAACTACATTGAACTTTGTAAACAAAAGTGACATGATCAAAATTATCAGACAAATAACACAAACATGATGTCACTGGTATGTTTTTCCTTGCAGCAGCATATGATACAAAACTGTACAGTACATGCAGCAGTTATCCAATGATAAATTTGTAATTCTTGTATTACAAAAAAAAAAATTTCACTGGAATCCATTACAATTACTGCTTTGTAATCAGAAATTTTACATTTACTTTGCTTAAAAAATACTGACTGTCGTTTTGTGAAATAAGATTGAGAAATTAATTTTTCCATTTCCGTGGAAAAAAGATCAAGGAAATCATTAAGTGTTGTTGACGAGAGCTTTAGTTTAGATCTGTTGACATACATCCATTGTCTATTTTGAATGTAATCATTCTGATCATAATATGGAAACAAGATACAATCTTGTCTTCAAATGTGTGGCAGTTGGGCAGTTTTCACATTTTCTCAGCATACTTAAGGAATTATTCTTATCACAAACAAGAATATCAATAAGTTAATGGTATAGTACTTTATCCAAGTATAAGGCACTGATTAATGGCTGGACATTTTGATGTATTGTACATACACAAACTGTGTGCATTCAACATGCACCTGTAATAACACACCACTTTGGTCTGAGAGAACGGAACTTGGAAAATACTATTCTTTCATCAGGATGCTCTTTTTTGAATAAAGAGTACAGTTCATTCAAATTGCACAATAATTAACTTTTTGCATATATTGTTTATTGCCTAAGCTTGCTTTGTCCTTCATTCCTGATAGCTGTTTTGAATTTTCATCCAGTTGATAAAATTGTTTTAATAGCTGGGTAATGCTCTCTGAATGCAGTTTTTCGTAATGAGGAGCAGGTATTGCCAGTATTCCCTTCTCTCTCAGTGGCTTACGTGTCTGATGAGCTATGTAGTCAGAAACATTGCAAATATTACTTTTTTCCTCATTTGACTATGAAGAGGGATTACTCTACAACTGTATCTTCTTTTGCTCATTTGAATTAGGTAACATTTCTTTTATATTCTGTGTCAGGTTGTCAAAACCTTCAGCTTTCTGCTTCATGACCTTGAAGGCAGAGTTCTCCCCCTCACAGATGCCACCACCTAAACTCAAGATGTTTAAACTGGTACTTGTAATGCTTGAGCTACTTTACACGTCAGCTTTTGTTTTCCCTCTATTAACTTAGAGAGTGCCATCTTCAATGTGGTTAAATGTTTGGGGAATATCAGAGTCGCTTGTACTCAATCACACCTACATTTTTTTGGTGTCCAGTGCTATTTTTGCGAGAACATTTTTATTGCAATCAACACAATCTTTATTGCAGAGTTCCACACTGACCTCCATAGATCTTGCAGCCTTGCTCGTATCTAATATGGTCTTGAACCACCAATTCACTGGTTTTTTATGTAAAGAAAACAAGTCACAACATTTAACTCGATAAATCTCAAATATCTAAAAAATAACACTGATGATGTAGACATACTAGTGTCATCTAGGAAATTGGAATTTCACTCCTCAAGGCAATTATTTCTTTGTCTTCTTTCGACAAGCCTTTTATGTCCACAAAACCACAGTAGGAAGTATAGCACATACCATGTTATTCTGAACTTGTTGCTTTGCCAATATTACAAGCTGCTAGCTCTGAAATGGCAGAAGATAACCTGGAAATGAAATGTAGTACGTAACATATATACCTGCCAACCTCACCGATTTTTCTGGAAGTCTTCCGGAAAAAGCTGCCATATATTGTTTTCCGAAAGTATGTACATTCTTCCGATTTTTAGTTAGTTGATTCAGGAAAAAGTTATTTTTGTGATTATTTTTCTTTAAAATACGGAAATCGTAGTGTTATGACGAAATAGATTGATACTAATTTTGCCTGCATCTAAGAGATCACGTTACGAGAGGGCGACAATCAATTTTCGCTGGAGTTGCATTTTTTCATCTGTAGAGTTTTTGATAGCTACCGTATTAATTTTTGAATACGAATACATGTGGACATTGATTTTACAGTGAACTGTTTCAATTTGAAGTCTAGTTGAAACACGTGTTAAAGGATTTCAATACTGTGTGTGATGAAAGCTTTATGTAACTATGTATGGACTGTGATTACATTGTGGTGTGTATTATGTCTCTTGCCGGCCATGTTTTTGTGAGGTCTTGATAGGTTACTTATTGTTGACTCTGCAAAGTTTAAAACTAAAGATGAATAGAAAAAAANCCGTGTGTGATGAAAGCTGTATGTAATTACGTAAGGACTGTGATTACATTGTGGTGTGTATTATGTCTCTTGCCGGCTATGTTTTTGTGAGGTCTTGATAGGTTACTTATTGTTGACTCTGCAAAGTTTAAAACTAAAGATGAATAGAAAAAAAGCAGTATTACTAACAGACATTCCGGGAATCGTACAGGGTAGAGTTTCCATGTATTATAAAATCAGACAAGGGTGATAGGTTTGGCTTTTGTAGTATATACCGATGCGACGTGAACATTGCACATAGTGGGAAAACACGTTAAAAGCGCAAAGTATGTGGTCAACATAAAGTGCCAGGAGGAAAATCAGAAGATTTCCAAGTTCTTTGCAGAACCTGGAAATGCTGATTCGGATGTTACACTAGCAGAATGCTTGTTAACTTCTTTTTTGGCAGAGCACAACATTCCCCTAACTGCCGCAGATCATGCAAGTTTGCTTAAAAAAAAAATGTTCCCGGACTTGGAAATTGCAAAGAAGTATGGATGTAGTTGTACAAAAACGTCAGCAATTGTAAAGGAAAAATGGCTTCTGATGCAAAATCTAGTGTTAGTACAAGGTTTGCAGAATGCACCGTTTTCTGTTTCAACTGATGGAAGCAACGACACCAATTGAAAGTTGTATCCCATTGTAGTGATACGCCTTGTGCACAAAGGTGACCAAACATTTTGGTGCATGCACCTAGGTCCCTTAGATATGTAAAATACCCCCAGTGATGGGGTGCCCTTAGACTGTGTCCCTGTTAGCCAGTAGTGATTTTTTCTTTGTGGCTTTGAGCGGAGACTGGAGTGGAGAGCCCATGAGAGTGATGTGATGTGAGGTGAGTATAGAGCAGCGCCGGAATGCAAGGGTGGGGGAAACAGGAGTGGCATTGCCCAGCACTGTTCTCACATGCGAGAATCCAGGAGCGACCCTGCCGGGAATCAAATCCGATTTGCCTTGGTGGGAGATGAGTAGTCTGACGGCTACACCACTACGGCCCCTTGTAGTTATTACGTTATTTTTATGTCTGGGATAAAGTTTATTCAAATAATTCCAAGTAATTTTCGGACTTTTCATTAATTAAGTGTTGTAACATAACTCATGTGTAGTTGTAGTTATTGCTAGTTTAAATAAGTGCAGTGAGTGGCCTTTGTTGTAACAGCTGTGTGTTGCTTCTATTAATATACAGATGTGTGTGTTGGTAATGCAGCTAATGGAGACATCATAGTGACCCTGCTGCCTGCAAATACCAGATGGCCGTGGGTCACCCCAGCACAGTTCAGGCCAGAGCTTGTTCCAGAGGAACTGATGGCTCAGAATCTCACGGTAATTGCTGCTTGCATTTTATGCATTAGACCTGTGCATGTTATGTTTTCAACTATGATTTAATTCCAGATTTTAATAAAAATTGTTTTTAATCTATTATTAACATCACTTATTTATAATTCTAAATTTTTTATGCCTATGTTGTGTTTAAAATATCTCAGTACAGGCAGTCCTCTACTTTCATACACAATGTGTTCCTAAATTTGTGTATGAAAGTTGAAATGTATGAAAGTAGAACCCTTATTTTAATGTGATAAATGAGGTTCCGTTCCTAGATGGGGAAAAAAACTTACTAAACAAAAAAAAAATATTCAAAACAATATATTTACACACAAAGAAACAAGATCATGCATCAAAGTTATTTAAAAGTGTTTAAATATATAGCTAATAGTTCAAACAATTGAAAAGACATATTTTACACACACAAACATTTGACTAATTTTTCCAATCTTCAAACAAACTGAGAGCTTTGCATTGAATTATTGCAAGGCTGATAGGGATATTTTTCTGGTGTTGATCGTCTAACCACACTTTTAAAGACCGTTCCATCTCTTCCATCGCTACACCCCGCCGTTTTGAAATTATTTTAGAAGAAAGATTTCCCAATTTTTAATATAGTCCCTTATATTTCCTTTACTTTTTACAATAGAACACACAGTGGATCGGCTTAGGTTGAAAGACCGTCCTATAGCCGCAAGTGATTTGCTACTTTCCGATTGCGCGATATTGTCTAATTTTGTTTGTACACTATTTACAACATGTTTTCTTTGTTTCTTACACACCGAGTCTTCATTACTTTCGTTTTTACGTTTGTTATTCATTGCGTGGTGTAATAATTATGTACGTGCGCCAATAGATTAACAAAAAAAAAAACTATGGATATAAAATTAACCTCAAAGGATACTAAAAACCATAATAAATACAACGGAAGTTCTAAACAGGAGCGGCATAGCGCCATAGCGTAGTAACACATCAGACATACAACTGCATATTTGTTNAACTATGGATATAAAATTAACCTCAAAGGATACTAAAAACCATAATAAAAACAACGGAAGTTCTAAACAGGAGCGGCATAGCGCCATAGCGTAGTAACACATCAGACATACAACTGCATATTTGTTCAGTTATATCGGAAACATAGTTCCGTATATCCACACCAGAGGTCTCTACGTAGTATAAGTCAACTTTGCTGCAATATTATTTGCGAAGACAAAACCTACAGAATATAAACAATCCATATATCTTTGATGTTTACGTTTCTCTTGGAGGCATGCGCGCGATATTTTTTTTGGTTATGTACGAAAGAACAAAGCAAACACGCGAAAGTCGAATTTATGGTGTAAGAAACCAATGTACGAAAGCACGAATTGTACGAAAGTCGAATGCGCGAAAGTAGAGGACTGCCTGTATACTGGTGAAATACTGTTGTGCACAAATAAGTGGGTCTGATTGTACAATGTCAGGATACAGCACAGAACATGCTGACCCTCTAGAAATGAAGAAATATTTCATGCAGATGTAGAAACCTGTAGTAGTATGTCTGCAACTGCATGCAGCATGAATGAATTTAGACTTTTTAAAAATGTATTCTCTTTGTTTTAGCAAAAGTTACTGTTAGGGTTTGCATTTGTCGCCATCCGGCTCACCTTCACTGCTGGGCTCATCCTTTTGGGTGGTCTCTCGGGGAGGTAACCAGGGAGGTTGGACTTCATCATTTTCGGTCAGCCTCTCCATTGTCGGGTGTGGTCTCGGGGGCGTACCGAAGTGTTCCCGGTCCTTTGGAGACTGCCAGGACACTTCACAGTTTGTGATGTATTGCCAGACGTCTCTGCTCATTCCATCCCAGATATATCGTTCCTCAATGTCACGCAGGGTTTCCTTTATACCTGGGTGGCCGGCCTGGTGGTGGTCGTGGTGGTACTGGCAGATATTGGTGTATAGCGTGGCCAGCACCCATATCTTCAATGTTGCTCCTGGGTTACAGTTTCTCACCTACACTATTTCACCTTGGAGCTTGTACCTCTATGGGCTCTCCTGCAGCAGCCGCTGGATGTCGGGATCCTGTTGCTGGTAGGTTCACAGGCGGTAGTGGCTGACCTGGAGTTGCTGGAGGCTTATACACTCTTCCCGGCTATGCGGGGGAACTGGGGGAGGGATCATTCGTTCCAAATGTCCCTCCTCCTTCGTGCCTTCCTGGCTGTCTGGTTGATGGGAAAGGGCGTCCGAGGCAGTGTTGCACCTTGAAGTTGAACTCGGTCAGAAACATTGCCCACCGGCCGAGCTTGGCTTTGTGTCCTTGGACGCTTGTAACCATGTGAGGGCGTTATTGTCAGTCCTTAAGATAAAGGGTCTGCCCTCATAATAATAATGGTATTTCAGCATGGCCCATATCATGGCGAGGCATTCTTGCTCGTTACTGTGATATCTTCTTTCGGTTTCATTGAGGCGGGTGCTGGCTTAGGCAATTACTTGCGGTTTTCCTGCTTCATTTTCCTGGAAAAGGACGGCTCCTAGTCTGTCTTGGCACGAGTCTGTCTGGAGTATCAGGGGTTTGCCTTCTTGCAGCCGGTGTGGAACGGGGATGTTCTCGAAGCTGTCCTTGAGGTTTTGTAATGGAGTCTGCTGTTCGGCCCCTCACTTCCACCTTGCTTCCTTGTCTAACAAGGGGTTTAAGGGAGCCATTAACTCCGTAATGTCCGGTATAAATTCCCATAGCCATTTACATAACTCCAGGAATGTTCTTAAGGTGGAGGTTCACCATACTCTGATTTTTTTTGGTCCGTGTTTGGTTTGAAATTACTCAGTGCTTTTAACATGTTTACGTATGTAACCTATTTTACATGCAGTTTGGAAGCATTGCAATTATTCTGAATAACAAAGTAACTATATATGTGCAATAAAGAAAAACGTGATAAACACCGCCATTGTTAACAATAATGTGGCACGCACTATTTTAGCATCATCATCTGCAGTATACATGCGAGAATATTCAGCAACAGTTCATTTTACTCCTGAGTGTTCTGTCTATTTGACTGGGAATTTGACATGTATTTAGTGAATGACCTTTAAATAAAATGAAATCAAGAAAGTATGGAAAAAGTGCTTAAGAAAATGTGTTTTTTGAAATTGTTTTTGTCTTGAATTTGTAATTTTTTCTTAACAGTCGTGTAGGAAAATTCCAAATCTTGAGTATGTAATTCTTAAACACTGCATGTGAACAGTATTTTAATTAAAAAAAATTGGAACATGAGACTTTTCTGGGCTGAGCGCTGTCCCTTAGTTCATGAACCCTTCACAGAGAGCATGGCATTCATCTCAAGCAGGCATGTCCACCGCTCTCTGAGCACGTGCATGCTGGAGACATCNACTTCACAGAGAGCATGGCATTCATCTCAAGCAGGCATGTCCACCGCTCTCTGAGCACGTGCATGCTGGAGACATCGCGTTGTTGCTGGGTCGCACTTCACTTCTCACATTCTATTCCAACACATCACGTAGAAATATTGTAGACAGTTTGTGCATCCATGAATTTCACAATAATATGCAACGAATATATCTAATTCATGATTGAGATTACCTAAATGACATTAATACTCGAGCAAATAAGTTTTGCTCAGTGGTAAGAAAAACATTTGATATAAAATGAAGTAGGCTGTGCATATGTAAAGTATATTCACGATGAACAGAATACACGTTTAAAAACCATTAGTACCATAGATTAACAGCGCAGATAATCTGTCTAAATGCGAACAAATAACTAAGTTCTGACTGCTCTGTCTGCCCGACGCCACTGGCTTGCACGTGAGTTAGCCCTTTATGTTGTCGACTGCAGAAAAACAGTGACTGACTGACATAGTTTGAGATGCCAGTCATCTTTCTGGCTACAGAAAACACAGTTATCAACTAAGGACTTACCGTGTGAATTACTGATCCACTAGGCCAGGGATGGCGAACCAATGGCACGCGTGCCATTGATGGCACGCGAAACAATATTTTGGGCACGCCACGCCACGGATCAAAAGGTTTGCATTTTAGTTTAAAATAACAAAGTTCACTATGACGTATTGATGCATTCTGCATCCCGAGATATATTTTTCCGTCAGCAGGCACACACTGTCGAAACTCGCAACGACAAGGAAACGCGAACAGCCGCCATAAACCAGCTAAGGGTTCGGCGAGCGTGCCAGAAGAATGACGCCAGGATTCCGCCGCGACGAGAAGGCACAGCCTCTCGCAGCTGCGTCGAAAACGTTAAAAGGTTTCACAGCCCACAGCTGCNTCTTGAGAATTTCACACAAAAGAATATGCGATGCCAGCGAAAAAACATTTCATTCTATAAACCCAAAATGCGAGTATTTTGATGAATCAATAGTAGTTGTCTGTTTACAATCGATTGTTAGTGACTATCGATAAATTCCCGTACATCGAAGGCAAGATCATCAGTATTGATCGGAATTNGCCGGGTATCCCACTCGAGCACGTGGTGGGCGAAGCCATAAAACTTTAATGCCAAAATCGCCGGCGCCGCTGAGACTACGTGCGGATAGCCGCAGCGCCGAACACGTGTTTACGACCAAGGGCGCGGCGTTCAGCCCCCAGCCACGTGCGAG
>NQII01001493.1:462265-483579 GCA_002778355.1 Clitarchus hookeri | reverse complement strand
GGCTCTGAAGACCTCGCTGTTAAGAGTCGTCCTAATCTCCCGTCTCTCTCAATCCACTCATTTGACTCCAATAAATGACGAATCACGTGATGTGTCTGATGGTGCAGTGGTGTGACCTTTGTTGTTATGTGGAGGTAGTTTTCCGAGCTGGGGATGCTTCCCAACCCTCTCCGGGAAATACCGACCAATTTCCTAAACCCTTGTACACCCGATATTCAATTTATAGCTTCAGGTGTTGCAAGAAAGAAATATTTGATGCACGCTGTAGGCCTTCTCTCAGGACTTGTGTTGTTGCCGCAGCCAAAGGTCTGTAGACTTTGTGTTCGGCTGTAGAACAAAGGCTCTAAGCCTCCCGGCGTAGAGTAATAGCCAACAAAAACATTCAAGTGCGTTATGTACACGACTTGTAACCTGCGTCTCAATGTGCTCATAGGCTACATGGTCGCTATATGCCAATCCCGTAGCCCGACCCCCATTCTTATTTTCTGACCTCCCCACCATAAATTGTAACCGAATAATCATTTAATTTCTCGTGGAAAGCTCATCGCCATATGTAAAACACCGCCAGTGACAATTACGTCTAAACAAAACTCATATCAGTCTCATTAACATTATTTTCGGTTTCGTATATTTTCCTACCTGGGCTTTCAAGTTTGCAGAAGTTGGATAACACATCTTTATTTTTTCCTATTTAGAGCCAATTTTGGCTGTCATCTGTTTCTTTTCATACTTATTTTCAAAAAAATTTATATATGTATTTTCTGGATAATATTAGACTATGAAAATGTTGGTTCGATGAGGATTTTATTTTTAGTTAGCTTTGAATTAATTATTGCTAATCAGATCTGATCTCTACAAAAATACCTAATAATTTATAGTTGCACGCACGTGTGTATTTAATACATAAAAACGGCGAATATACTATATAGNGCAGTGGTGTGACCTTTGTTGTTATGTGGAGGTAGTTTTCCGAGCTGGGGATGCTTCCCAACCCTCTCCGGGAAATACCGACCAATTTCCTAAACCCTTGTACACCCGATATTCAATTTATAGCTTCAGGTGTTGCAATAAAGAAATATTTGATGCACGCTGTAGGCCTTCTCTCAGTACTTGTGTTGTTGCCGCAGCCAAAGGTCTGTAGACTTTGTGTTCGGCTGTAGAACAAAGGCTCTAAGCCTCCCGGCGTAGAGTAATAGCCAACAAAAACATTCAAGTGCGTTATGTACACGACTTGTAACCTGCGTCTTAATGTGCTCATAGGCTACATGGTCGCTATCTGCCAATCCCGTAGCCCGACCCCCCATTCTTATTTTCTGACCTCCCCGCCATAAATTGTAACCGAATAATCATTTAATTTCTCGTGTAAAGCTCATCGCCATATGTAAATCACCGCCAGTGACAATTAAGTCTAAACAAAACTCATATCAGTCTCATTAATATTATTTTCGGTTTCGTATATTTTCCTACCTGGGCTTTCAAGTTTGCAGAAGTTGGAAAACACATCTTTATTTTTTCCAATTTAGAGCCAATTTTCGCTGTCATCTATTTATTTTCATACTTATTTTCAAAAAAATTTATATATGTATTTTCTGGATAATATTAAACTATGAAAATGTTGGTTCGATGAGGATTTTATTTTTAGTTAGCTATGAATTAATTATTGCTAGTCAGATCTGATCTCCACAAAAATACCTAATAATTTATAGTTGCACGCACGTGTGTATTTAATACATAAAAACGGCGAATATACTATATAGTCTGTTCACGGTTAATTTAGCAATTTGAAAGCCCTAATTAAGCTCTATTATTGTTTTCATTTTGTAGCCTTCTGCCATATGTTAAATTAATATATTTATGGGCCTCATGACTTTATTGATGCGCATGTCAGGTGAAAACGTGAAACTCTTAGACACCTAAATGAGTTACTATAGTCTTTTCGCGATTTCTTTACGCTTTTTCAATCAAACCTTTCGAAAATCACCCCATGTATAACAATATTTGTTTCCTAGATATCTCCTGAATCACAACCGTTATATTCTTATGTTAACATAAATCACAATTTTTTGGTTAAATTGGACTTTTACTTATATTTTATTTATAAAATATAATACTTCATTAATTATTAACATTATAAAACCAATGACAAAATAAGCTGTGTTGATAATTCTTAGTAACAAATAGCACCTTTGTGAAATATTATTACACTGGTTGCGCATGAATTCAGTTCGTTGTCCATTCGGTGTAATTTTCTAGAATTGGTTAGGCTTTGTTTGCATGAGGCGCAGGAATATCCTAAAAGTAGAACTTTGGCAGGGCTTCAGGAAAGTTACAAGTAGCCAGTGAATTAACTATAATATGACCGTTATTACACTAAGTTGCATGAAGCAGAAAAATAATAAAGTCGATTTGCGATATATTAAAACATTACACTCGCAGTACAACGATAAGAATTGGAATTATTTGTTTAATTTCGCTGTCAATGTGATTGAAAGCCTGTTTGCCAGTGTGTATGTTAGCGTTGGTGTAATAAGCTGGTAGTGATCTTTTTTCAAGGGGTTGATTTCAAAAGTGCCAAGAATACCGTGAACAGCTTATAAACATTTCCACCTCACGCATAAAAAGCTTATCCAAGTCCAGAGAAGTACAACAAAGGGACAAAGCACCACGTTCGCGCGCGTTCAATGTAGTTATGTTTCGCATAAGGACTATTTATTATTAGGCATTACCAACACACCTATTCTATCACTGTTTATATCTATATTAATTATAAACAAGACATTTTAATTTATACATAAAATATGAATAATCGTACAATTTAACAAAAAGATAAGTAGATTTATGCTAACGTAAGTAGAAAATGCATGTAATGCGTGGCATATAGTATTTATGAAACAACTAGAAACCTCATTCATGGAATAATTACTCCAAGGTTTGATTTAAAAAGTGAGAAGAACCCGTGAATAGACTATAGAAACAAATTTATAATAACCAGTTATGACCTGGACCGGTACGACGGTTTGCACATTAGTCATTGAACTTCGCAGTGTGAAGTACAAATCTAAAACTACCCACTCGTGCATAATGCACACAATTGTGTACAATGGATCAGAATTGTTTTGTAAGGTGAGGGTAGAGAGAGATAAGTGAACATTTAGAAGCGCGCGGTAATGCGAACGTTTCGGAAACAGACGCAGTGGCAAGGAAGGCTCGGCGCGCTTGTTGACTCCCCCGGCGCGGTCGGGCGTGCTTCTTCCTCGGGAGATGCGTGCGCGCGTGTGGCCGCGGAGTTCCGCCTAGTGTACGCGGAATGTCGGCCACAATGTACCCAAGTAATGAGGTCTGTGTCACAACAAATCAGCCGGCTAAACGGAAACACAGCGGGCGCCGGCCTATGTTTGCGCCCAAACACCAGCGCTCGAAACATACACACCATTCCTCAACGGCAATTGTTTGCTTTGGCTTCTCTGTCCTCTGCAACACAACTCACTCTAGGTTCACAGGCTCTTCGCAACAGCAGGCGCACGTGATTCTATAGGCTGTTAGCGCTCAAGTGAGCACTTTTTGAAGCCATCTAATTCGGAATAATATATAACATATCTTAGCCTTAGACGTTGACTTTCAAGTCCGGTGAAATATGTGCACTGTGTTTATCACTTACATGGCAATATTTATTTTCAAACGTAGTGGAAGAATAAAAAATGGCTGACAAGAAAAAGTAACTACGACCTCGAAAGTGCTCACATTTCCATGAACAGCCTCTATCTGAGATGATTCAGCCGTCCGGGAATCTCTCCCAATCTCTAGATACGCCACAATGATATATTTCTGAATTTTAACTTTACGGTGTACTGTAAAAAATATTTTGTAACCTGTACTGAGAAATTATTTGTAATTTTAAAAACGTTTGTACAGTTCAAATTTTTTTTTTTAAGTGATAGTTCGTAAATTACAAGAGCCGTGTTTGTTATAGACATACGCGTATTTGCGAGCTTAGGTAAAATAGCGGACACTCAACAACATAAAACCATACATTGAAGTTTGTGCAACATGAAGGGGTAATGTAAAGTGCAGTAGCGTGCAGAAAGATACATAATGTAAGCGTATACAACACTTACAACAACTCAAATAATTCTAATAAAACAAAGAAGACAACTTCATGATCATCTTGTTTAGTCAGTAGTTTACAGTATATATTGTCAAAAGTCAACTTGCTCATGTGGTTAAAGGTGCAAAAAAGTAACACAGTGGATGTGGGACTGGATTTATATGCCGAGGTGGTGCAGCTTATTTAGAGATTACTTACATTTATATTGTTAATTTATTCATAATTAGTTTTCTAGTACGAAACAAAATATTATTTCCACTATTTTAAAAATGTAAGTTGAAATACAAGCGCATAATTGGTAATATTACAAATACGTGTTTAGTTGATTTTACAAGAAAACTTCTTGTAATTCTACAAAATATTTTCGTGGCAATTGGTTTCCAATATTTTTCTTTTAATAGTACAAAATGTATTTACAGTGTAGTAGCATAATTTAATTATATAAAAAAGTAAATTGCAATTACTCAGTTACCTACGGGATCTACAAATAAAATAAAGAAAAAAGTACTGAATTCTAAATTAACCTATTTGTAACCAACACAGTAGTGCAAAAACAAAGAAAATTAATTTCATTATAACANCTAAGAAAACTAATTTCATTATAACACAAATCTCTATAACCCATTTAAATTCTAAACATAAAATCCTTTGACAATAATAAAATGTATACAATTTTTAATTATCATGCTTTGAGGCGCGATTTTAACACATTCAGTCCCTGTGGACATGTTTCACACTAAGCTAAAATAGGTCAAAATCAGTATTGTGACGTAAACACGAGTTCGTGGTTCAGTCGTTATGACTGCACTGCAGCGTCAGGCCAATAACTGCACTATAGTGTCAAGCCAATAACTAGTTAGGTGAAGCAGTAGTTTATACAGACATAACTCAATCTTAAAAATCAAAAAGTTCTATAAGTCTGGACATGTTTCACCTTAAGCTTCATGACCAATTGCTGAAGTAATACCGTAGATGACGCCATATTGTGGTGCGTGGCTGAAAGTAAGCGTTGCTGCGCCAACGGTGCCACAGGTTTCAAAGATGCAGTAGTCGATTCACTAGATTTCCAATTAGCTACCGGAAATTGATTTTAGCCCATATCTGCACATTGCTTACCTTAAAAACTGCGTATCAGTAAATGAGCAATTTCTGCAAAAAGTGTGAGCAAGTGATAAGATTTGGGCGGCTCTTAACATCGAGGTCTTGAGAGCCGATGAGGGTGAAGTGAGGTGAGTATGGAGCAGCGCCAGAATGCAAGAAAGAAGGAAACAGGAGATCCCGGGTATTGTCCGGCAAGATCCCACATGCGAAAATCCGGGAGCGACTTCGCCGGGAAACGAGCCCGGTTCGCGTTGGTGCAAGCTGAGTTGTCTAACCACTACAACACCGTGGCCCCCTCGCAAAGCGAGTTTCCCACAGGCTAGTTTTCAGACTCCTACCTGTACACCTGCAGCTGTCCTTTGGTTATTGGCCGCTTGTCTTTGTGACAGATATTGAGGTGTGTGACTGGGTCTATTACAATTAAATTACTTTAGTACTAAACATCTGTGATTCGCGGGAAGGTACCTACGAATCGTAGTAAATTTATAATCGCGGAAATGAATCTCACTTCAAATATTTAAAAAATCACTACACGGGAACTCTTTCCGCAAAATTCTGGTGTCTCTTATAGAAGCAATCATGTTGGAGGCATAAAATAAAAGCAATTAAAAAAAATGTGGGTGTTATTTCTGTAGCCACCGGAATTCGCGTCAGTTTTTTTTTCCCACGAAGATACAAAATTGGCGCAAAAGTGAGGTAATTACAACTGCAAAGTTCTGTGTGATTTACGCACGGTTACGTGATATTACACCTATGTCAGTGTAAATTTCCTCATGTTGCTGAACGTGAACAATAAATAAATGAGGATAATAATAATTTTTGAACAATGAACTCAGTGTGATCTAACTATATAGATTTATCGAAGTTATTAAATAATAAATCGTTCCCCGCAAATGAAAAAATTAAGATTTCCTTGTACACGAACTATTCCGGCAGATAGCGTTCATTATTGAAACAACCCGTCTAAGTAGAACGGGAGGAATCAACGGTGCCTCACTCGTCAATTTTATTTTTTTTTATATATTTTNCCCCCCCACTTTATTTAGACTGGTTGTTCAGTTTTATAAAATAATTGAGGGTTTTCTTAATAAATTTGAAAGCAGTAACAACCATAGAAGGAAAAATTAACTTTGGTTACAAATAGTTACAGTACATCTGCACATTTGCCCATCAGCAATACATTTCAAAAATTCATCAACAAATGTATATAATGGATAGGCCAGCCAGGTGGAGGGCTTAGAATGCACATTCATTACCGACTGCAATATCTCGTTAGTATCTTGCCGCACAGAAGCTATGCTACAACCTGCCATCAAGACTGGCACAGAAACTACCACGTCAACATTGTGCCTGTGAGCTCGGTGTTGTAGAACAAGGCCTTGCGGAAGGACGTATTCAGTCTGCGCAGTTTCTTCTGCGCAGTCAAAGTGGGTCGGCCGCCAAAGCTGCCTCCGCCCTACAGCTGAGGTAGGACAACGTCCGGTCACACTCCAGCGATATTTGCACCAGCATGGCAAAACAAACGTGGCAGGCCGTCATTTCAATTTCCAGCTAACGTTACGTAAATGTCTGTCCACCAAATATTTTGCGTTCTGACCGAAACGAACTGTACGAGCACAATCCGCGGACGAGCGTCAGGCACCGAACACAACAACTTCATCGCCAGCCATCGTCGTATGCGGCGTCGCGAGACGGCCGACATTACTGGCGCGGCCCGACCAGTGGTTTATTCCTCGGGCGCTAGAAGCAGACTGCCAGGCCGGTGTGCGACGCCGTCAAGCACACGACAAAGACGCGATAAGCCCCCACCTAGCGGCTAACAGACTAAGCCACACTACTCAAAAACTGTAATTATAAAACAAATAAATATAAAATATAAATCTAAACAAAATACCAATAAAAATTACAATGTTCCAACCGGTTGGAAATGATCACCACAGACACTTTACAGTTGATTGATTTAAAGTCTATAAACATTTATGCTTCACAGCGCTGTTGGCACAACAGGACTACCAACCGTAGCATTATGACACTAAAAGTTACTAAAATTCCACAGACCGCAGATTTGAGACGATAAAATCGTCTCATTATAAAATAAAACTATGATTTCAAGACAAATGCTGGAACAGAAACATCAATACTACTTCGTGAGTACCTGTGGTTTAAATCCGAAAATGAACGTTTTCCTTGGTAGAAACTCCGTGTAAATTAAGGTAAGATTGGTTCAGATATTGGGGTTTCGTAGTGAAAATTAAATCGAAAGAAACTGATGACTGCGTGTAATGTTGTGCTTCCTGTTAGTAAGGCATTTAAACAAATTCACTCGAATTACTATCAAATTATTCTACCTTCTATCTTTACTGTTCGTGTTGTTGACCGTTCATAGACCATTCAGGACAACGTCCAAATTATCTGAAGCCCTGCCATAGTTCTGCTTCCAATATATTTCTCCTCCTCATGCAAGCAAAGCTGAACCGACTGTACAAGATTATACCAAAGGGCCAGTGCACCGCATTCGTGCGCACTTAGTGTAATAATATTTTGCATAAGAACTATTTCTTACTAGATATTACCAACACACTTATTTTCTCCATGTTTTTTGTATGTTAATCATAAATGTAAAATATTATTGTTTACAGATAAAATAAAAGAAAAAGAAAATTTTTTTAAAATACGTTTTTTTTAAAGAACTTATAAAAGGCTTGTGATACTAAACATATTTGGAAACAAACCAAGCACGTCATACATGGGGTGATTATTCGAAGATTTGATTAAAAAAGTATGAAGAAACAATGAGTAGTGTAATGCCCATTATACCATATAAATTAAATGAAAAATATCCTAAAATGAGATATTTCAAAACAACGTGATATAGGAACGTAGTATGACTAGAATAATGGTTCTCCTTGTGTGCTCATTGTAGGTGGTTTGGTTAGTCGGCTTTCAAAGCCACTGGCGCATGCAACGTTTTTATGTTTATTATTAAGGAAATATTGCGCACCACATTTATTTACACACATTACAAGTTGTGCTAACGTGTATTTTTTAATTCTTAAATTGATTTTATTTCAGTTATTCTATTGAGAATAACCAATATTTTTTCTGATTTAAATATTAAAGTGCAAAAATTTAAATGTTATTTGGTCATTGTATATAAAAATGTATGTCCTAATAATGGCTTGAACTATTTAACAACATTTTAAAAATGGATTGGTCACAAAATTAAATTATGTGCACCCTCATCCACAAAATCAGTTTTATTTTGCCTTGTGGTTAAAATTAATGTTAGAAGAAAATTTTTTAAAAATAGTTCAAAATGTCAATTGATATGTTTACCTACATTGACTTTTCGCTTGGTTATTATATGACACGTGTTATGTAATAGTCACTATGTCAGTGTGGGTGAACTCAAATAACCACGATCGATGTACTTGGAACTGATGCACACACTCAGATCGGATTCCAAGCAACATTTGTGTGTACACTGTAAAGACCATGACATGATTCCGAGCTGCGACAATTTTCACCGCGCAACAGCGGTCTTAACAAAGACGTATTGATCGCCTGTGAAAGTGCAATGAAGTAAGGATGGAGCAGCGTTGGAATGCAAGGGCAGGGGAAACGGCAGTGTCCCTAGAATACTCGCCGGCTAACGGCAACGTCCACCACATTTACCACACCCACAAATTCTGGGTCACCCCGCCGGGTCTCTTCACTGCACCACTGTGTTCCAAATTTCTTATGTAGTAAGGGTAGCGTACACTGCCTTGGTGTGGAGTTTTCTCGAGGTATTCCCGTCTGCTGCCCTGTGTTCACTCTACCTTTGCTCCAGCGACTCATCCAGTGCTCGTGTTAGCCGGAACGACATGTCTGCAACTCAGTTAGGTTAGCCACAATCTTTAAATTCTCTTTCACACCCCTCCCCCCCCCACTAATTATTGTTATTAAATAACAATAAGGTACTAATGGTAGTAATTTCCCCGTGTTTCATCTACTAATTTTTGTTTCAGCTATGTTTCCTGAGTTATTTTATTTATCACCATCATTGACAAAAGTTTAGGCTGGAACGTCGATTTTCTATCTTGTACTCTTCCCTGAACTTGGCAGAATTGTACATCAGTGACGTCGCACTTTTCATGGAAATTAATTAAATTTATCAAACAATTAGCCTAACGTGAGCATTGTCTGACGTATCACAGCAAATACTGGCTACTCACTGCTGTGGTGATCTGATTGCCGATATCGGTTTCATCAATTTCCTTTAACACCCTACAAAATAGGGTGATAAATGGCGTATTATTCAGATATTTAAATTTCTATTGATGTTCCAGATTCACAGGACCGACTAATGTATGCCTTCATTGCGTTAGATGTGGTAAAATTAAATTTTATACGTGGCAGAATGCCACACATACGACACAGATCACAGAGCCAATCAGACTTTCTAAAATTAAAGGTTAGCCGTGAAACAACAACGGGTACTCGCACTTGCCTGTCTGCTGGAAAGAGGGAATTTGTTCACTTTGCCATTTTTTGTACTTAAATGTAAACTTAGGTATTTAATATAACTTTACTAGCTTATAACTCTATGGTTGTTATCGATGGGGTTTAAAATCACATCCAGAGAGTTTGAAGTACGAAGCTCTACTCTCAGAACGACGAAGGACCTTATATAAGTTACTGAAATATTAACACGATTATCTGCTACCTATAGAAATAAAATTTATGCATAAACTTAATTAGCTTGACATTCATCGAAATATGTTGTGTGCAAAGACAAGACAAAATAGCTGTTTGTATTGTTCGAAATTTCTTCATCTTGAGTAAACATTCCACAGCGACACTTCTGAAAACAAAAAAAAATGCTATCTAGGACCAAACGGTTCGTGAAAAGATTAGAATCACGTGATATAAATTAAGCACAATATCTGAGACCGTTGTGTGATTGTGATACGAGGCTTTATATAAGGGTAAAAGAGAAAAAAAGTTGAAGGGTAAGTAAAAGAGTACGCTTTAACAGCTCCACATGGCATTCAGTGAAGAACGTATTTCTGATTTAGTACTGTGTCCCGTTTTCTTTATTTCTCCGACGTAATGCCTGCATAGTACCATTAACGATGCCCATAAATATATTTCATTAGCTTTTACGAAACTGATGTCATGAAGCAGCACAGTCGTTCTGGCGCCAGTTTCCTCGGCCTCAAGAAGGAAAAAACAAATTCTGTCTCACACATGACGATTCCGAACTGATTTGACGTGAATACGTCTTTATCATCACAACGACACCACGACGAGGATGGAAGGATTTGGGCGGGTCTTAACACCGAGGTCTTGACAGCCGATGAAGGTGAAGCGAGGTGAGTATGGAGCAGCGCCGGAATGCAAGGGCGGGGGAAACGGGGAATGCCAGAGAAAACCCGCCGACCAGCGGCATCATCCTGCACGATTCCCACAGCGATCCAACCAGGAATCGAAACCCGGTTAACCTAGGTGAGAGGCGAGTATCCTGGCCACATAAATATATGATTAAATATATTAGCAGTAGTTAGTCCAATATAGAAGGCATATTACATAGAATAAGAATCTCCTTGATGTGTGGTGAACGGTGGTGGATGGTAGGTCACCAGCGCCACCTCCATACTCTGGGCACTAAGGGCAACCAAAGAAAAGTAATAATACATAGAAACGACAATCTGCTTACGTGGAGAGATAAAGGTAATAAACTAATAAAAAAATAGTTAGGAGAAAGGAAGCCATAGGCCAATATAAAAATTGATATATTTTTTTAATGGAAATCTGTAAAAGCAAGGTATAATTTATACCCCAGAAATTCACAGAAAGGGCAAAGTTGTTCGAGTGCAAAGTAACACAAGTGTGGTCCATCCTATGGCTAGGCATGTTGCGATGCTAGCACCCGTCTCGCAACACGTTTTCGTTGCTTTCAACTCGAAGCGGTGGTACAATCTTTGCTTGGCTCGGCTCCCCTCCTCTGTCCTTCCCTGTTCCTCTCCCTCGATTTCCCCTCCGCTCATGAGTCATAATTGTTTATACGATTCATATAGTTTACTTAGGCCGTTGCACGGCTGGATCTCTTCCTATTCTACGCCTAGCCGTCACCTGACCGTGTCTTCTGCAAGAATTCTCCACATGGTTTAACTGCCGCACTTGCCCTGTAGGACGTCGAAGTCGTTATGGGGCTCATTTCAATTTAGTGTTTTGCCGGAGACACCGAGAATTAGGGCATAATAAATAGTGATTTGTGGACAAATTTTGTGGAATTGTTTGGCTGTTTTAAAATGTTTTAGTGCCGTGGCATAGTTGTGTTTGGTTTGGGTGAGCAGTAATGCTAGAGTTTTTTTTGCAAAATTGTGCTTTCGGTTGGCCGTCTAAATTCTGTCTAGGTTTAAACCAAAACTTTGTGTCGCTGTGCCTCCCTGTTTTAACGTATCGTGTATTGTCTTGTTCGCTGCCCGAGAGTTAATCTTTTTGTAAGTAATTTCGGCATCCACAACTCTCGCGTTGGGCTGCCTTATGTACGTTTTTAAATGTGTTAAAACTGCACCACTTTAATTCGGTTGGAGCTTTGACGGGTCGTTTGACTGCCTCCGCCAAAATCTTAATCCTTTTAATAGTAATTTTAATATGCTCCTTTATTAGGGAACGGATGCTTTACTGGGCTTAAATAGCTTCTATCCTTTCTAGTTGCTCAAGTATTCATATCTAGCCAGTTTTCTAATAATGGTTTTAATTACCTTGGCATTTAATAATGTTTTCATTGAAAGTTCATGCAAGATGTATTATTCTAGTTTTGTTATTAATTGATCAATTTTATGTAAAACAAGAAGGAATTTTCATTGTAAGGCTTTTGCATATTTTAATGTAATCTATGATCGCTCAGGAGTGCCTTGCAGAGTATTTGTGTATAATTATTAGAAAATATATAATTTTTTAATTCATTCTTGTCAATATTATTTGTGCTAGGGCACAATGTACAGAAAGTTGGACCACTACACCGCCGTGGCCTCAACAGGACATACACAGCTATATAACGTTTACAGGATGATCCATCCCAACACAGTAAATAACTTAATAACACGATTGAAATAAATGTGGTATTCGCTCGGTTTGCTATAGAAGTACGACCAAGCATGACACCGAGTCGGTCCTGCGCAAGCGTGAGTTGCTGGTGGGGGTCCGCGGCGACTAACGGCCATCTTGAGCTTGGAAGAAAGTTTACGGGCAGTATATCTCGAATCCGATGTGATATTTGTGAGAAACCAAACACGTCTTATAAACCTGTCGATTTCAGCAACGAAAATCCGAGTATCAATTTTTTTTACTTTAATTTCATTCCTACACACAAAAGAAAATATAACCCTCGATGCAGACGTATTCACGTAAAACCAATGACCGTATCCAAAAACATCCAAACTCCAATTTTTTTTGCCGCCGGTACATCAAGGTTGCTGACGCCTTTGATTATCGAACTACTGATATCAAACGTCCACATTTTTGAAAAAAATGTTAAATTCCACCTGCAAAAACAAAAGCGCTGCGAGGGACAATCCTGAGAAAAAAGAATATATTCAGTGAAGTCTTCGGAATTGTTGATATCGTTCGGAAAACACAGAAAAATTTAGTGGCGGGGAGAGGGAGGGAATTTTTATTTGTTTCGGCGCGGGCCGCGCTTGTGCGCTTGAATGGCAGGTCGAAGCAGCAAGCGCCGGCGGTGGTTTGATGAAATATTCGCGGCGGTAAACACTATATGCGGCAAGCTCACTGGCTTGTCGGCTGACGAAGCCCTGCGGGGGAGACTAACCTCTCCGTCTACGTCAGTCAGCCAGTGGGTACACTAGGGGCGGAAGGGGGTTGGCGCCGTCGCGTAATCTGAAATGGAATCCATTGTTAGTGGAGCGAGCAGGGTGGGCCCGGGCCTGACTTCCATTCTGCGAGCTCTGTGCTCGTCATAATGGCGCGCTGAGCTGCATCTCTCGCGCGTCCTCCGAGCGCGGTTATACAACTCGCGCACCCTTAACGACGTGTCGCAGTACGGGGGTTGTTCCCCTGCGGTGCGCGCCGCGGGGGTGTAATTATTAAGTATTGTTTATTAAAGCCCCCGCCGTACTCCACGATGCAAGCAAACCTCCTCGTGGAAGCTGTTTTGGCTTGCTGATGAGTGGAGGACACCTGCGTACGCCCAGAACTGACGGTCTTCTGCCTGTTTGAGAACAGGGCCACGTTTATCATTAAGGCCCCCACCAACCTGGAGCTTTAACTAAGTTGCAGAGTGTTTGAAATAAACTTTGTTCCACGAAACCATTGAACGTACGTCCAATCTGCTGATCTAACAAAGGAAAACACTTCTGACGAGGGTTGTTGAGTACTGTAAAAATGTTAGGTATGTTAAAAACATCATTTCAGATAACTGCAAACCGGCTATTTCAAAACGCTGCATCGCATAATATACACATCAGATACGTACAAAACAACTCAAGGGCCCTACACTGAACCTTCCTACAGACTCTCAACCAATAAAATAACAGGGTCGCCCTGAAGCTCCCATAGGTACACAAAGTGTGACTAGAACACTGCAAACCAGTTGAAAGCCTCGCGTTTAGCGACGATGGCGCACTTGGTGCGCGTGGCATTGTCGCCCGTATCGCTAATGTGCTTCTCGGCCTCAAACGCGGAAAAAAATCGCCAGGTAGGCGGGAGCCGTTAGTTTTGCTTATTTCGGGACCCTAATAAGGTGAATACTGCTAGCCAGGCGTGGCGGAGTGCAGGATATTCGGACAGGCAAATGACCACTTCACCCCGTGACGTAGCAACTTCCACCCTGCTTGTTGTTTCCACCACGTACGAGCATCTACTGTCGGAAAGCGGAGAAATAAATTATAATATTTCCCCAGGTAATATGTATATATAGTCCATTCACTGTTACTTCCAACTTTTCTGAAACCTTGCTGAAATTCTACTTCTAGGATATTCCTCCGTCACATAAAGAAAAGGGTTAACCGTGTCTAGGAAATTACGCGAAAGGTAAAACACACCTTATTCGTGCGCAATCAGTATAAAAATATTTTGAATAGTTAGAAATGGTAGCTTCTGGGACAACTGGCTGCTGGCTGTGGAGTCGCGGTGTCACGGTGGCCATATTGAATTTCCCATTTTTCTCTTTTTTCCTTCAAGGATTTTAAAATTTCCTTGGCCCCCTCAAAAAGGTCTAAATTTTTCCAAATTTTCCTCTGTACCAATAATTTTATGTCACTCAGTCCGGAGA
This sequence comes from Clitarchus hookeri, assembly GCA_002778355.1. Lineage (NCBI taxonomy): Eukaryota > Metazoa > Arthropoda > Insecta > Phasmatodea > Phasmatidae > Clitarchus > Clitarchus hookeri. The sequence goes on along the minus strand of NQII01001493.1, from coordinate 469,093 downwards.
TAGCATGACCCCAAATTTTTAGGAATGAGGAGTTAAGGAGTGACACTAACATTCACTATCTGTCATTCCATGTCAGCACCATACGTCATGTCAGAAAAAGGTTCGAATTCGTTGCCCTGTCATGCAACTTATCTCATTCCTTCCAGTCTCTCTCACCACGCCCGTTTTCTCTCGCCTGCTCTATCCCTTGGAGATGTCTCACATTCCTTCCAGTTTGCTTTATTTTCTCTCTTGTGTATGTTTTTTAAATTCTCACACTCCCTCAATATTTCCTGCCTCTCTCTCTCTTGTCCATTCTATCCCTTGGGGGTTTTCACATATTCCTGCCGGTCTCCTTTACATTCACCCTTTCCTCTCTCTTGCCTTCGAGCCCTTAATCCTGGACGTTCCCTCATCATCATCGTCTGCTGCCACGATGGTTTTCTCATATTCCTTCTGGTCTCCTTTTAATTGGTGTACGGGAGGGGGACGAGACAGATGCTCTACCATTCCGCCTTGGTTTTCTTATATTCCATCTGGTATTCTTTTACCTTATGTTCTGGTGGGGGACGAGTCCCATGCTCTGTCATTCCACCTTGGTTTTATCATATTCCTTCTTGCCTCCTTTCACCTGACATCCTGGCAGGGACAAGACTCATGCTGTGTCATTTTACCTGCACGACACGGAGCGAAGCCTGCCCATGCATGTTAGCCTATAGTCGCACCACGCATGCGTCAAGTACTTCCTAAGGCCACTTATAAGCATAGTTGACTGTAATTTCCGAACCGTTTAAGAAACAGTCACCAAATTCATAATATAGGCATCACACCTGACAGCGAAAAGGTCCGCAGGGTAAGTATGCCCTAAGCCTACTTATAAGCCTAGTTGGCTGTAATTTCCAAACTGTTTAAGATACCGCCACATAATTTTTAACATATGCATCACCCACAACGACGAAAAAATCAGCAGGATAAAATATCACCTAAGCCCACTTTAAGTATAGTTGGCTGTAATTTCCGAAAGTTTTCAGATAAATAGTCTTGTCTAGCAACGACTGATGCGATGTACAGAGCTTGCCACTTGTGCAATACGCTTTGGTTAGTAGATGAGTTTTAACAGTTTTTTTTTTACATTGCATAACTTAACATCCAGTGCTCTATGCTCGCGCAATATTCAACGGTTGGTTGGTGCTTGTAACTATTTTCCTTTACGGACTTACATGGAAGAAATTGATCATGTTTTAATTTTACACTGTGATCGTTTTAATACAAGACAGATGTTGTGGTTTGCATAATTTTATGCTAGTGGTGCCAGTCGTGAAAAAGAAAAAAACCAACTAGTAATATATGATCTCAGGGTAGGCTGGCCAGTTCAGTTGGTATTCAGACTGCGAAGAGTAAATGGCAGCTGTGGATAAGGTGCTCTGATTCGTCGATAGAAAATATTCAGGAAAGTTATTTCTGTTGTTACTGCAAGAACACCTTTCCAAACAAAAAACGTCTACAGAGACAGCATGAGGCTGGTTGCCATCGGAAAGCAGAGAATGCTGTGTTTACATGCGAAAAGTGTAAATATCACTTTGAATAAAGTAGCAGATTGAAGAGACATTTTGCTACGTTTGTGAAAGATGGTGTATTTAGAGAACAGTCAAATACATCATGCAAGGGGTGGTGTTCCATTTTTTAAGGTTTAATTAAAAAGTGTGAATAAACCGCAAATAAAGTATAGAATACGAGCGTTAAAAACGCGGCGGCTTATACGCTACAACGCAACCCATGCGCTCAAATGCTGCATTCTTAACAAACCCAATGACGTGTGTGCAAGACAGTTGATTCCGTGCTGTGTGGGGAAGTGCCACTCACAGTGGCATGTGGTGAACGGTTGCAAGCTAAGCTGGTGCTTGCTCACTGCTGTACATTCTCGGTGCACGCAGCAGGGGCCATTAACCAGTGTGGTGCCAAGGGAAAATTAATGTATTCTGAACACTCACAAGCGAGCAGCAAAGGACCCATTACACACGTCCTGTGGCGTCACACGCCAAGCTCAATTTCAGTGGTTCAAGTGTCAACTAGCGAGCAACAGGGTACAGCGCAGAGATAACGCCAGCTTACGTTGCAACAGTTCACTACACGCCACTGGTATTTCAGTTTCTCATCATATTTAACGAGGCTAAATTTAAATTGAAAAAAAAAAGTTATTCAGAACTACGTACAGACATGCAATAACACAGAATAGATGAGCACACAGAGATGAAATGGCAGTGGCGGCTCCTTTGATGTGGGCGCACCCATTTTCCGATTGGTTGCGTGAGGCCTTGTGTCTGATTCGCTACTGGCTGGCCTGTGAAACACGCACGCTTACCCACGCTCGACGGACCCCACAAATGCATTTGCCTTTTCTGGTGGATATGGCTTGTGTTAATCCAGTCATTATGCCAATAACCCGCAACATTGAACCAGCGCTTGTACTTGACAGACCGCAAAGCAGCAGTGAACTCATTCATTGTGAAATTTTCTGCAATATACTTACTTCTGTGAAAGGTAAACAAAATTACTAATTGCGCCATGTTCAGTGCATAACGAACTGCTCATGTAGTTGTAACTAACGAATATTTGTTCAGCGCTCGTAAAATGATGTGTTGTACAAGAATTTCGCAAGGAGAGCGAAATTATCGTCCTGTTGGTACATTCGCGTTCCAGGACCTGGACGAAAGATTTAACGATGAAATTGTGTTCACATGCTGAACCTGACAGTCCTCTTCCTGCTCGAGAACAGGTAATTACAGTGGTTGGAGGCCACGGTTGCCGCAGCGGCTAGAACACTCGTCAACCAACGAGGTGAGCCGGGCTCGATTCCCAGCGTGGTCATTCCCGGATTTTCACACGTGAGAATCGTCCCGGACGATGCTGCTGGTCGGCTGGTTTTCACGGGGATTTCCCGTTTCCTCCCACCCTTGTATTCCGGCGCTGCTCCATACGCACCTCGCTTCACCCTCATCGGCTCTCAAGATCTCGATTTTAAAGAGACGCCCAAATCTCTCCACTCCGTTTCACGTCAAACGCACTTCCCGTTTTTCAATCGACCGTGTACGGAATTTGAACACAAAACAGCTATACAATGTATGTTTATACAAAAAATAATCCATATAGACTGAAGGTTCTCTCGATGATAGAGTGCTCGGTTGCTCACAGCCTGCACGGAAACTCTTTAGAAAGTGTTTTGCATCTGTCTGGCTATCTCGCGCTACAAGCGATTCTCTACTGCCAGAGATGCGCTAATGACAGGACTTCCATCTGTCAAGTTCCGCCATGTTCCTGACGAATGACGATATTTCCTGCTTGCGCGTACGGTTGCAGTTTGCAATACACGGGGCAATTATCTGCCAGTAGCACTGTCAAGAAGAACGTGGATATCATTTGAGGTTAAAACACTATTTTTGTATAGACTGCTCGTTCTTACTTCCAACTTTACTGAAGCCATGCTAAAGTTCTAATTCCAGGATATCCCTCCACCTCGTGTCAACAAAGCGTAACCAAGTCTGGAAAATTACACCATTGGGACAGCACACCGCATTCGTACTGTTACGAACTAGCTTCTCTTGCTAGCTCGTACTTGAAAGTATTTAGGGACGCAGAAAATGTAGTAACATTTTGTATAAGAACTATTTAGAACCAGGCATTAACAACATAGGCCCTACCTATTTTGTCCCTGCTTTCTTCATATCAAATGAATAAAACATCATAACTTATATATAGAAAAAAATTAAAGTTAATTTTTAACAATAAATAAGGTACTTCTATGTCAGTGCAAACATACAACTCTTGAAATATGTGACATTTTCAGTAAATAAGCAGACACGTCATACATTGAATAATTTTTCAAAGGTTTTATTCAAAAGTGCGAAGAAGCTGAGCGTTTTATTTGTGTTTACACTTCCTGTAACTTAGGGAAATCCAGCTTGAATGTATTCTAGTTAGTCAAAGTAATATATTTACTTAAAAGGAGGGTCTGCTGAAAATTAAAATGTAAACAATCTCGTCCATATCTTTTAAATACGTGATTTTACAGTTGTGCTAGCAATGGACGAGTCAATTTTGTACTGTAAAAAAATATTCGGTGACCACCACAAAGTGTTTTGTTGATATTCGCCCCTCCAATTTTTTTGTGGAGTACACAATTGTTTTGTAGCCGCCACAAAATAAACTTTTTTAATGTGGGGACTCGCAGTGAAGACAAAAATCGGTCTAATATCCATTACAAGCCCGATACGACGGACAGCAGTCTCTTTAATATATCTGTACTACATAAACCGCAACGATGGAAGAAAAGAATATTGCTTTACGATCAGTTGCATTCACTTTTCGTTTCCATACCCCATAGGAATTGAGACTTAAACCACTGAATAAATGTGCGAAATGAATTTTAATAAATTTAATTTAGTATGTGAACCATTTACGTAATAAACTAAGGCATTAACGCTCGGCTTCACCTATTATGCTCTCCTTAAGGCTCATCGGCTCCACCTGTGTTGCAGACATTCTTCGTTTTCGCATCATAATTTCAGATTCATAGAAATTACTGACAATCTGCGATTATAGGAAATTTACATTTTACGAGTTGTTTAGTATTTTTAATTTTAAAAAAAGAAATAATATCCGGAACACATTTACATTTTATCAATAAGTTCCTTCCATTTTGCAAGTAGGAAATAACTAGCAGTGGTAATTAGATACGAAAGTACTAAACAACTGGTAACTTGTAAATTTTCTTAAATCAATCATTTCCAAAAATATTTCTGAAACTGTAATTTTTACGCAAAAACGAAGTATTTGTGCAAGAGAGGTGGAGCTGATGAGACATTACCAGAACATTAATAATTAGCGGTTTAGACTAAACATGAGAGTATGCGCCACATAGGGGTATAATATGGTGTTCAGTACGATGGTTAACGTTACATACCCAGTTATGGAAGGTGTTTAAAAGCGCATGTTAAATAATTCATCACATACAAATTGACTAAAATTTACAGATTTCTGGAAGTTAATGTAGAAAAATACAGAGAAAACAGTGCTATATGGAGACATTGCCAACTTCGTGAGCAAGTATGTTAGATAAAGTAACTCATTTCTGTCAATCTACTTACTACCGCAGTTGAAATCTACACTTTGTTACGGTGCACGATACAGTAGCAATTGAATTAATAGTAGCAACAGTCCTAATATTTTCAATGGGCACTATTATCAATATATCCTATCACTAAAGCAAAGTGAAAGTATCTGTCCGAGATGGTTAAAACAATTTTTCGTATGCGATAAAACATGTAGCGTGATTTCCTTGTCAAGTCGAGTTCGGTACAAGCAACTCAATTAATTTTCTTACAAAATGAGTTCGCTGACTTGACGTGAAGGGAGTACATTAGGAGCACGTGTGTGTAGTTGATAAAATTATGATTTTATGTAAATGCTGGAGTTCCATCAGCCTTTCAAACTAAGATACCAGTACAACATTCCGTTATTGGCATAGTGACAGCGAGGTTTATCGCTAAGAAGGATTTTCGTTATGAATGTGTGTACGACAAATATATCTTAATTTATATATGTGTTGAACAGTGGCAAATCCAAAACATGACTTTAAGCGAGGAAATTATTTATGACATTAAAGCACAATTTTTTCAAAGAATTTTCCCCCCAATATAGGGTTGATTTTTATGTGATTCACCATGTTATTCCTTTTTGAAAAAAAAATTTTTAAAGTTTAACATTGTTCAAAGTAATCATAAACTAATTGGTATATTACCTGCACTCATTAAAAGAAAAACCTTTTCTCAGATAAAATGTCCACCCACCACGACAATTACTGTGACTTATCCTAAATTAATTTATCGAAAAAGAGATTATATTGGGAATCATGATAAACAAACATTACCTTTATAACTATCAATCATATAATGCCCAAAGCTTCTTACTTTCTTTGCAACAGTTATTTTTATATTTTAAATTCACTTGTAATGTAAAACAAAAAAATTATATTTAATTTCATGAACATAAAATTGATTAAGATGAAATTAGAGTTGCAATACTATTATTCTAAATGATTTGACTTATTTATCAAAAAGAAGGTATTTTGATATATTTGTGGGGCACAAAAATGCGCAGGTGAAAAAATTGCAAAACCAACAAAATCATTAGGTTAATTGAAATTTTAAATTAATATGTACTTAACCTAGACATATTGAAAAAAATTAGCATAGTTTGTCAATGTGTGTAATTTAACCATTTTAAAAAGGCTTTAAAAGACAATATTTCTGTGCTATTTTATCATTCTTCAGCAATACGCATAAAATTGGTACGCATGTGCAGATTTATCCAACAATTCGTATGAAATCCTGGCGGAAGTTTGTAATGTGGTGTACTACGCATAGCTACAATCAAACAACCCCAAAAATATCGCTAAAATTCAGATTTTTATAAAAGAAAATTTTTTTCATAAGGGAAATAGTTGGCGTTTGAAGTAATTCGAAGTTGCGGCTGTTTTACTGACGTTCTTACCAATGTTTATACATTTTTATTCCCACGATAATTATATAAGTTTAGGAAAATTATAATTTATGTGGTCTTCCAAAGCTTTATTTTGTTCATTAAAGTAAAAATTTATTAAAGGTTTTTTTTTTAATTAATTCAGTTGAGGTGGAAAATGTAAGTGGCCACATGGTTCTAGATGTTTTTCAAAAAAGATGGCGCGCAACAAACGCGGGAAATCCACACGGCTAACTGATGGAATTGCGGCGATGATGGAAAAATAAAGTTTCTCCGCAGCAGGGTTATTTATCGCGGGGAGAAGGAAGAAGG
>NQII01001493.1:422568-451922 GCA_002778355.1 Clitarchus hookeri | reverse complement strand
AGGCAACTGCCACTGGTGCACATTGCAGGCAACTGCCACTGGTGCACATTGTAGGCAACTGCCACTGGCGCACATTGCAGGCAACTGCCACTGGTGCACATTGCAGGAAACTGCCACCGGTGCACATTGCAGGCAACTGCCACTGGTGCACATTGCAGGCAACTGGTTCATAGAGACGAGAAATTGAGATGTTGCTTAGCCATTTATGGTAAAAGTAACTCGTGGATGTGGCTCAACAGATATTGAAAAACATAAAAATGTATCATATTTTGTTCCAAAATGTTTGTGGAGAACGTTCATTTCAAATTCTATGCAATATTAAATACGTATACTTTTATACACTTAATTCCTTAAACTTCCGCACGCAAGAAGATAAAGAAATCCATTTACCAAAACTGATGGTAAAGTGTTCTCATCACATGAAAATATAACCAAGAAAAGAAACCCACAATATTTGCGAGCTATTTTAGAAACGTGCAATATTAAAATTACTTGAAATGTTGTGTTCCAGTTTTCTTATTATTGCTCCCTCATTTGCTGGATCTACCGGGGAAACCAATTCCACTTAACCATTACATCATAAAAGTAAGTTATTTATGTCAAAATATTAACGAAAATGTTTTCTTATAGAATGAAACGCAGTTAACCATTTGCATTGGACAGATCACATATATACTTCCGAAATATTAAATATAGTAATACGAATATTAAATTTTATAAGTTTCCTGCCAGCTGCACAAGTGTTGTAAAATAGTGCTCTAAAATGTTACATGTTATTTCAAAAAATTAATTTGATCGACGAAAATTACAAACAACAAGAGTGAAATAACGCTCCAAATTTGCATTCTACACATCAAGTATTTACACATTTTATCAGAACTTCAGAGTATGATTAGTTTTCCAAGAGTACGTTTAAAAGTAAGTTCTCTATGCAAGACTGATGTCGATCGAGAGAGAAGCAGAGTACTGATGCCGTAAAAGCCACAGCGGCAGCCAGACTGCTTTATCGCACAATGCGTGAAGTGATAAAGGTAATTCACCACATTATTGGTCCATTCAGAGGTGTACCTGGCTGAATAAAAAGAGGCGATAACTTTTGAGTGGGTAGTAGCGCGTCCGTCGCTATCTGGATGCCGCCGTTATCGGCGATGGAGCCTGCATTTAGAATGCCAGGGGCGGCGGCCTGAGGAACGGCCTCGCTGCATTCGACGAGAAAGTTTTATGACGCGAAAAGAAATAGTCAGTGGCCGCTTTAATGCACTTAGCGCTGATATCACGCTATAACGTCCTCCATATTTTCGCCCGTGAAGGAAAATATTGCCAGTGATTTCCCGCGCCGCAAGGATTCGGGATTGTGTGCTGCTAGACATTACTCGCCCGTTCCCACGTGCACCAACGGCCCAACTGCAAAATAACATTTAATAAACAAGTGGTTTAAAAGGGCGTTCCGGACATTGGCCTTTCCGATAATAAAGGCACGCCTTAGAATTACAGACGCATATTCAAAAAATTATTAAACGTAAAAAAATCTCTTTAACGTTATTTACGTGTAACTTAAGCTTATTAAAGCCACGAAAGTAACATTTCATTTATGCTAAATGAAGGGATTTTTCGTCAATCATCCACCAAACTGACGTTACATATACAACTTCCCGATTCGAACGCTAAATAAAAAATGATATTACACAAAGATGGAAATACACAAAGGCGAATTTTTGAACAATTCGGCACCGACAACAAACACACGTAACTGTCGTATTTTTTTCTTTTTAATTTCTCGTATCATTAAAATATTAAAATAATCTTTATAACATTCAATTAACAATAATTTGTGTTTAAGAAATTTTTTAACTTGTAAAACTATACTTTCATTAAAACGCCATTTTATAAATTCACGCATTACAAAATGGTGATCACCCAAAGATTTTAGTAACCAATGTCTATCTAACAGATTTACCAATTTTAAAAGAATACCGTTTATCTAATAAAAGTAGTAAAAACAATCATTTTTTGAAGGGGTGTGATTATTATTCACTCATTTACAGAGCTAGTACTGAATAATCCCGATCTAAATAGTTTTCAAAATGTGAAACTGTTTCCTACAACATTTACCGCAGACGTGCAACTGTAACATTACTTACTGTATTATAACCGCTCTTTAAAAAAACGCCAATATCATGTTATAACTCATATCGGAGCTATTACTGCCATCAATAATATTTTTAAGCCATACTTCCAATTCAAACTATTCGTCATAATATTATCACTAAAGTCTGAAATGAGTTCCGGCAGCTTCCTCCACAGAGGCAGTCAATAAGTTTTTTATTCATCTTATATCTCAAAACGACTCAGCTGTTAAATCGTTACAAAATGTTTTAACCACGACGTAGCTAACCAGGATATTTTAATTCTACTTGCTTTAAAGGCATTTTGTTTCTTAAGTATCAAAAGTAGTAATAGATGTACTGCATGATGATGACGTTACATTTCTGAAGTCGAAGTGTCTTTTACCGCTTAAACTAGCAGAAAACATCTACTTCTTTTCGTTAAGACAGCAGGGAGTACTAAGCGATAAGAAAAAACTTACGGCAAATGTCGTATAAATAATAAACAAACTGTACTGTGAATTTAATTATTATTGCCGGTTAAGGGATATTTTATTTCAATTAAGTATTTAAATAGCTTATTAAATTTACTAACTAATACAATATTTTATTTGTATATCGCTACTTATGTCTTCTCTACATAGCAATTTTTTGTTTAGTAACCAAATGCTTGTTTCGAATTTATAAATATAAACTTTTTACATATCAATACGAATAGTTTTTGCTGGTATTTGTTTGCATACAGATTTTCCGTTGTTAACTATTTGCATTAAAATAACACGGGTATGTTTGTGTGTGATATAGGAAATAAGGTTCTTGTTTATATAGAGAAGCTATTATTAATTTATGTTAATAGTCAGGTAATTAATGTTGTCACATAAGTAATACGTTGTTCTATAGCAATTTACGAACGCCAATTGCGAAGCATAAAATTTTTTAATGCCGTCTTTCAAAACGCACATTCAAACACGTAGAAAAGAGTTATAACATGAGGGCTAAAAAGAAATGACACTATAGGGAAACAATGAAATTCAATATTAATTTTCTTGCTCAATAAAACTTTCAGCACTTAGTTTTGCATATTATAATTGTTTCAGTTTTTACATTGGACTGGTTATGGACAAAAAAAGTATCTTGAAATGTTTCGTAATAACATTTACGAAAATGAAAAATATTAAATCATTTTACTTCAGTTTAAAAGTTTCGAAGTCACATTTATATTATTCGTTCGTCCCTGTAAAAAAATGCATGTAAATTTGCGCCAACAATTTTTACTTTATTTTTTGTTTAGCCTGAGAAACAATACGATGTGTATTATTAACACAAATATTTAAAGAAAAATAAAGAAAAGAGAACATTTTTGTAATTTTCAACGTGTCTCTGCATGAACCAACATTATGATGTTAAAATAAACTTTTGTAGGTTTTTGCAAATCATACCTTCTGTAACAATATAAAGGATTTCTAAGCATTAATTTAAACATACACATTTATGATGATTTAATTTTTCTGTACAGTTTGCAAATCCAGAAACATTATTGGAAATTTTTTACTTTATTATGATACAAATTGAAAGATATCAACAAGCCTGAGTTACACTTATCACAGGTCGCATTTCTCCGTATAAAGTTTCAACCGTCAAGAATTATCGCCGGAAATTGCTATATTTGGTGATGAATGGGGCCCTCATCGGAGTGGCGAGGGTCGCGTCTAGCTGCCGAGCGGATCTGACATTCTTTCCCCTCCTGTGATCAATGCAGCAGACTACTTCGGCCATCAGGGTACGGCGGTGGTTTTAAATGACCAATAAGAAGAGATCGAAGGAACAAGTGCTTGTAGATTTCTGTGTAAAAAAACCTTTTCAGGGCTTTTGGAAGACAGAGGGAACCTGTAGTTGATGAGTTACATTATGGGGGAGGGGTGATGTAAGAAGGGAGAAAGTAATGTATTTTGATTTAGCAGTATTTTAAAAGGGGTATGAGAAAATTGTTAAAACAAATGCTAAAGATTTTTTAACAAAATTAAAGTTGTGTGTGTTGTTGGTTAATGATAGTTTTTGTGGCATCAATGAAATATATGAAAAAACGAAAAACTATTTTTCTTGGGGTTCTCTTTCATACACCACATTTACATAGGGGTTTCTCACCACCGACTGAAGGTTGTGTTTTCCCTGCTTGAAGTAAAAACCATAAAGACTAAATTAAAAATAGTAAACCATAATCTGAAGGGAAGGAAATACGTTTTCGCATGTATCGTGCTTTGGGGGCTATCCGTTACATGTCGAGAGAGATCTGCGCAACTCTGCTTCCTGTCAGTGTGGGCCAAGTGTGGTTTGTGAAGGATGTTAAGGCGGAATTGAAAAATCTTTAAATTTTGTAAGTGTGCAATCGCTAGTACCAAAGATTCTTTCAGCTTGTGTTAGCACCCTGAAAACAAGCTGGGTACAGTCGCTTGCCAAGGAATCGCTTCAGACTCTATTGAAGGATGCGGGTATGGCGTACAATGCAGATTATTCGATTCATGTTTTGCGCCAGTTGCTACGAGAACTTGTATATGCTCTGTCCTTATTCAGAGTTCCTGAAATTTTGTAAACTTTTGTGAGTCGGGTTATGGCAGAAAAATGAGTGTTTTCACAGTTTGACCAGGAAATGTTAAGCCAAGTAGGATCTCATTTAGTCATTGTAAGATATCGGATGAAAATCTTAGAAAGAGTACAAAAACCGGGTGTTTCTATGAAAGAGTACGCATCGGAAACAATTGGGTTTGTAGAGGTGTTAGTATTGCCCTGCGATGAGTCGCATGCAGTTGAAGTTATATTTTACAGTTTGCTTCCATAAAACAAATATTGTTTTACTTTTGCACGCAAACCCACTACATTTAAATAATTGTTAAGCTTGGTTACCGAAGTAGAATTGACAGTGGGAGAATGTAACTGAAAGGTAGAAGCAACGGTCAAACGGCAATGTAGCATTTGTTTTCGTTGAAATTATACCACCGAAAAATGCTTTTATAGAAAAAAAGGTGAAGGAGAGGCAAAACTGGTGAAATCAAAAGTCAGTGTAGTATTTTTATTTCGCACAAATCACATTAATGAAAACTGTTTCTATAGAAATAAAGGTGAAAATAAGGAAGTCCACATTGTTCGGGAAGAACCTGATAAAGGCCAGGAAAAAAAAATGATAATGTAGGAAATGTCGAGGAAGGCACTTCAGTAAAAGAACAAAGAGCTATTAAGTGTTTCAGATGTAAAAATACGGGACACGAACAATTTCAGTGTATTTTATGGAACAATTCTGTTGGAATGAGTTTTGTAAATAATGCATTTCGGCAAAAAGAAAGTTTACTTTTGTTCCGGTAATAATAGGGAAACTTGAAGTATGAGCTTTAATTGATTCGGGTACTTCTGTGTCGCTTATGAGCCATGAGTTTGGTAATACGTTGATGCGAGGAAATGCTGTGGGGACTGTTGTAATAAAAAGGGGAAAAATTTAGTTTTTTCACTGGCTGAAGTAGATTTGATTCGTTCGAATGCCGTCGATGTCGTAAAGATTATGATTTAAAATTTATCGTGGAAAACACAATTCCGTTTATTATAAAAATTGTATGGTGATCTTATTAAAGGGCTGGAGTTATTGGGAAAAACCAAGGTGTGTTTTTATGAAGGAAAAAGTTGTTCAACTTTTAGTTTTTCTTCTGATATCCCTGCTAAACTGGTTAGCTATCCGATGTATGTACGAAATATTCAGTTACTTGAACATAATGACGGAGTTGAAAAATGAATAATGAAAATAAAAGCTGAATTCAGTGATGTTTTAACAGCAAAACTAGGGCATTGTTCACAGGTTACAGTTCGTTTAAATTTGAAAGATAATAAACCACTGGCTTCTGTTCCCTATCGGATTGCTGCACTGAAATGGAAAAATTTTAATCAGGTAATATCGGATTTGCAGGAACAGGGAATTATTGATAGTTCAAAAAGTTCGTATGCTAGTCCATCTTTTTTACTACCCAAAAGAACGCCGGGTTCGTACCGTCTTATTTATGATTATCGTAAAATTATAAAAAGAAATGGTAAGCCAGTAGCGGAGAGAGTATTTCAACATTTAAGTAAGGCAAAATTATTCACCATTTTGGACTTAAATTCAGCTTTTTTGCAGTGTTAATTGCACACTCAAGCTGGGGAACCCCTTGCCTTTTGTACAACTTGGGGATCATATCAGAGGACACGTCTCCCTATGCGCGTAAATGTAGGGCCCCAAGTAATGCTACGTATGTTAAATCATGTGTTGGATAAATATCATTATGATTTCGTTTTCACGTATATTGACGACGTGTGTATTTATGATTACACGTTAGAAGAGCATTTAAAGCACATACGTATGGTTTTGGAGGCTAAACGAGACGCCGGGTTCACTGTGAATCCAGATAAAATAAGTTGGGCCGTGCAACATGTTCGCTACTTCGGTTTCATAATTTAAAAAGGCAGTTTGCATACGGATTCAGAAAAACTTAAGGCAATTATATGTTTTCCACAGCCAAAAAATTTACGTGTGGTAAAATATTTCTTATGGATAGTTGCTTTTTATTAAAAATTTATTCGAAATTTTTTACAGTAAACAATCTCTTTAAATAAGATAAAATGGATGGGTGTAGAATTTTTATGGGGAAAGGAACACCAGAAGGCATTTCAAAAGTTTAAAGAATGCTTTACAACGCCTCCTGTTTTAAATATGCCAAATTTTGAGTAAGAATATTTTTTGCGTTGTGATGCAAGTTATATCGCTTTAGGTGCGGTGTTAAGCTGAAAGGAAAATTGGTTCTATGTGCCTGTTGCGTATTGTTACGGTGTGGTCAGGCCTTAGCTGAACGGCTTGCCTGATCACACCTTCAAACATAAACGAGCGGGATTGCAACGCCACCATTTGGTCGTCGGCAGTTGCAGAAATCCCCTCCACCGGTCACTGAGCGCGGCCGCAGAACCACGCGCTTGATATAGGCCGTCGTTAACCGTCTCGTCGTCGTCATTCATCATTAGACCTTTGGGCGACCCTACCAGCCAAGCAGACCAGGAAGATGGGTGTCCGGCCGTCGCTAACCGTCTCCTAGAATCAGCCTCCGGCAACATTAACAAGGTGATGACGTTCCGGTTAGGGTTATTTAAAATGGCGTGAGTGAAGTAACAATAAACATAATATTAAATTCAATGTAAAGCTCCCCCGGTCAATGCTAATATAAATAATAATTGTATAACCGTAAATTGTAATAAATTCATCAGATACTGTTTTGCACTACCGAATTAACGAGTCATTATTTGAGTTACGCCCCCAGCATTCTCTCATAATCTTTCATGTACGAATTGGCTGAAAAGCTAGTTCGTAACAGTATGTTAGTAAACTGTTTATGAGTGCAGAAACAAAGCATACTATCTACGAGAAAGAATGCCTTAACTGTATTTGGGTGATGGAACGATTTGCTGATTACATTGATCACGCACCCTTTAAATTGTTTACTGACAATCAAGCGTTAAGTTGGTTATTAAAATCTGAAAAACCTGCTGGACGTCTTGCTGTGGTTAGTGCGTTTATGACGTTTCAAGTTTGACGTACAACATATAAAATGCACATAAAATGCAGTGTCGGACGCACATTCTCGTATGTTTTGTGAGGATAAATTTAATGGGGTCACGCAAGCAGAATAACATGATGTAGATGACATAAATACAACCGAGTGCACGAATGAGGTAGACATAAATACGCTTCAGAATTTTCCTATTGTGTTTGTGAATATAAAGGATTATCAAAAAGCTGACCCAGAGTATCAACAAAAACGTNTGTTGTTTGTAACGGATTGTTAGGCGAGTGGACAAAAAAAAAAGAAGGGAAATTTAGAGTTTTTGTTCCGAAAGAATTACGCCCCATGGTATACAAGCATTATCACGAATCGTATTTTGTGGGACACACGGGGCGAGACAAAACTATTTCGCGTGTACTAGAAATGTGTACGTGGCCAGGAGTCCAAAAGGATTCAAGGATGGGTTAAAGTGTGAGAAGCGTGTCAACACGCAAATCCTACAAATGAGAGACCTGAAGGAAAATATCCTGGATTTCAAGCTTCCTATCCATGGGAAAGGGTACATTTAGATGTTATGATAATACCCTTACCTAGAAGTACCTCTGGTTTTCTGTATGTGTAGCAATAGACAGTTTTAGCAAATTTTGGTTTTTCTTTCTATTATAGTCAATAAAAGCAACTGAAATTTGTAACAAGCTATGCGAAGATTGTTCAATGTTTCTGTTTCCTCTTTGTTTGTGGTAACTGATAATGCCACTTTCTTTTTGTCGGGTGAGTTTCGAGTCCATAATTTTTTGTGGGGTGTAGAAATGGTTCACACATCCCCGTACTATACACAAACAAATTTAGTCGAGTGTGTTAACAGCAATATTAAGATTGGGTTACGAAGTTTTCAATCTGGCACATAACGTAATTGGGACGACGTTTTATATATGTTGTTTTAATGTTTTAATAATGCTTTTCATTCCGCTCATAAATTCACGCCCGCTGAAGTTTTCCTTGGTCGGCGATTGCTCCATCCTTTTGTAAATGCTTGGTCATTACAAGATATTTGTTTGGAGAATATGGCAAAATGAAACCTAGTAGTCATGTGGAAAGAAGTGTCACGTACTTTGGTAGAATATCATAAAAAAACGTGTTATTAAAGGAACACGTTGTATAAAGACGCAAGTCTGACTCAGTGTTAACTGAAGCTCGTCACCTTAGCTCCAAATATGACTATTTCCGTTCTATGTTAGCCGTAAAATTAAAAGACCCGTTTAAAATTGTCAGGTATTTAACTCCGCTCACGTTGCAAATTGCTAGCCCACATTCTCCAAACAAGGCTTAAAAGGTGCATATTAGCTAGTGAAAAAAATTTCATATACAAAAAAAGTATTTTTTTTTGCTCTTCCACCCCTCCTTCTACATAATTTTTAAGGTTCTGTTTCTCTGAAATATTAGGATAAAATGTTGTAAATTATCCATATATTAGTATTGAAAACGTTGAAAAAAAAAGAGTAATTAAATTATTATGAATGTTTTCTTGCGATAACTTTCAAAAGGATGAATAAGTAAATGGGTATATTTTTTCATCTTATACAAGTATTAGTATTTTGTAATGTAAGCTTTAAGAAGCTATGTTTATAAAGTTTAATGGAATTTATGCGCTTAGCTAAATGTTAGCATTATTTAAAAGGTTAAAACAGTTACTGAGGATTTCATGTTAGAAGAACGTTTATGTAACTGTGTGCTTTCAGACGTTTGTACACTTCCTGTACAGTCTGTTTCACAAACGACTCTTCTGATAGTAGACTTCTGTACAGTTACTTCCCTAGCAGAGTATTTTAAGTTGAGATAGTGGGCAGGTGACAGTCAGCTAAGTGCGTTTATGTAAACATCATCTAAATGAGGGGTGGGGGGAGTACTGTTGTCCACTGACACGGCTGGAAACAGGGCACCTTTCAGAACTGTCACGAAATTTCCCTCGTCGGTGAGAGAGACCATAACATAGTTTTGATGCAGCTTGGTTATATTCAAGATAGACAAAGAGTTTTACTCATGGGAAAGGGCGAGTATGTTGAAAATTCGATTGTAAACAAACACGTCCATCAGTGATGGCCGCGTTGCTTTGGATCAATGAATGTCGGGTGGATGCGTAGATACAACCGTATTGAGTGTAGACAGTATTGCTAAAAGGTGTTCGAATTGAAGAGACTAGATGTCTATAACACCATTTAAAATGAAGTAAACGCGGTAAATTAAATCATGACTTTGTTTTTCA
This sequence comes from Clitarchus hookeri, assembly GCA_002778355.1. Taxonomy (NCBI): domain Eukaryota; kingdom Metazoa; phylum Arthropoda; class Insecta; order Phasmatodea; family Phasmatidae; genus Clitarchus; species Clitarchus hookeri. The sequence continues at coordinate 441,984 of NQII01001493.1, read as the reverse complement.
AGCACTATAAGTTGTTTAAAATTAATAAATAGAACTTAAAAAAAATGTAAAACGCTGTTTTTTTTATTATCGGGGTTAAATTCTGCATCCTAGAAAAATTAAGGAAAACAACTGGCCAATTATTAATTTTTTTAATTAAACTACTAACTTGTTTTTCTCACAATGCAGAAAAAATATAAACTTCTCGCTAGGTGGGATAAAGACATTTATGTAGCTTAACCAAACTTTGACAAAGCTATATTTAGAGGTAAAAAAGGCAAGTTGGCAACAGTGAGTGAAGGTCGACGGCGGGTGTTGGGCTACGCCTCGCCTGTGTTCTCGCCTTGTTCCGCTCTGCCTGAAGGCGCCTGCAGCGCGTGACAGTCGCCGGCCTCCCCGAGGGGTCGCGCCCCGTCAGCCGCTAAGTCCGCCGTCCTTCCACCGCCGCTCCGGGGATCGACTCCGGGGAGGGCCGGCCTCGCGGAGCGGCTTAGGCGTGCACCCAGCCTCGCCTCCGCTAATCCCAGGCCTCGTCGTCCGCTCTCTCTTGACAGCCGCTCCCTGCTACTGCTTCTGCACGAGACAGCGCCTCTGTGTCACACATGCTCCGCTATAGCCTGTCCGCGGTTTCTTTACGCTTTCTCGATCAAAGCTTTGAAAAGTCACCCCACGCACGGCGTGCTTGTATCGCAAGCGTTTCACGCTCGTGTTTACATCAAAGCTCTTATATTTGGTAAAATTTGACTTTTACTTTTAAATGATCTACAAATTAGAATATTCACTTTATAATTAATATTAATAAAAACGGGTAAAAAGCGTCATGCGTTGGAAATGCCTAGTAATAAACAGTTCTCATACAAAATAGTATTAAATTGAGTTCCCACAAATACAGCACGTGGTCCGTTTTGGTGTAATTTTCTATACTTGGTTAAGCCTGGTATGCATGAGGCGGAGGAATATCCTGGAAGTAGAACTTTAGCAGGGCTTTAGAAAAGTTGGAAGTTACTATTAATGGACTATGCAACTACAACTACACTACTTCCGTTCTTCATTCGCTGAAATAACTTTCCCGTATTCCCTCATCCCGGCTACTAACACTAAACTCTAAATGATAACATGATTAACATACTAAATCATTTAAAAAATATCATTCGTCATGTTTTTATAGAGTAAAAATTAGGATTTTATAAAAAAAAATATTGTTTCCCAGTAATTTAATTTTTTTAAATACAGATAAAGATTTAATGAATCACAAAAAAAGGCACGTTGCAATTTATTTGAAATAGGGTACTTAGTTCAACTGTAGTAAGTTCAACTTACAAATATTTTAACTTTTTTTTTATAATGAAATGTTACAAATTAAATGGCAGTGAACCGAATGATACATATTCAGGCAATATTCTTCGAGTCGTTCAAATACTGTAACACAAAAACATTAAGTAATTTGACGCATCAATTTTGTTCAAGTTGAAGATTTGTAGTTATAAATATATAGATTGAATGTTCATATATCTGATTACATCAAATTTTTTTTAAATACCCTTTCACTGTCATACATTTTCCTGACTCTTTTATTCGTACTACAACGGAAGAGAATGTATTAGGCTAAAAGTGTGGAAAATAATTTATGCCCTTGATGGCCCTTAGTGAGCGTGAGAGGATTCAGCAGCTTTAGTGAGCTGCGACAAAAATTTGCAATTCTCTTTATAATAGAGCCTCAGTTACCCACTAATCAGCTGCAGCTGTTCTCACCGTGGGTGGCCAGTGTTACTGCGTACCATAATACACGGGATTCGATAAGAGTTACCTTGCAGGTTCATTACTCACTCTCGAGTTATTCTTGGCTTGTTGCAAACTGTAGTTGCACTCAACAGGTAACTCACTTGTGCATGTTCTTTAAGCATAACTTTCACTCAGCTTAAATCACTGAAATCCCCATCTACTGATAGTCTTCACATCAAGCACATAGGTGTTTGGTGATACCTGACCACTTTAGGGGTATTTCCGTAATTAATTCTTGACATGTGCTTATTATATTTTCTCAGAAAAATTTAATCAGCTAAAGCTTCATTTTCTTTAAAAGAGAAACCACAACAATATCAGGAAATAAAATACTTCCCCAAATCTTTGGAGTAAAGTTTCTATGGCCACATTAACTTTCAAGATTTTTAATTGTCTAATTATTTCTAGAGCTAGGTTTCTTGGCAATGCTACATGTAGGTAAGTTTCTTGGTCATATTGTCTTTCCAGTAAAAACTCTTGGTCAATCTGTCTTTCCAGTAAAAAATCTTGGTCATATTGTCTTTCCAGTAAAAAAACTTGATCATATTGTCTTTCAGTAAAAAATCTTGGTCATATTGTCTTTCCAGTAATAAATTTTGGTTATATTCCTTGTCTGGTTATCATTTTATTGGTCGTATTAACTCTTTGGTTTTTTGTCATTAAATTTCTCTTCTTCAGTTTTTTTGGTCACATAATCATTTGCGTTTAAATTCTTGGACGTACAGTTAAGAGAAGGTCCTCGCGCCAAGCTCGCGCGGCCAGTCTCGTCGCAGTGTGGGCTGGGTCACCATGACCCAGCTCTTCCGCCAGGCAAACCCAGACACCACTAGGTCGACAGGCGACTGGAGGTGGGGGGAGTAATGATTTACAGACGGCTTGGCCTGGCGTCACAGCCTCCCTTCCTTCTCGAGGAAGCAGTGGCTGCAGGCTATTGCAAGGACTCTCTAGAATCACCTCGCTCGGTGAAACGAGGTGTATGAAGAAGCTTCCGGGTTAAATGCACCGAAACTGTCAATACCGTCGTAGCCAGAGGTTCATGTGTCTGTAATAGACATCTGGCGAGATGCGGCGAATGGTGAACGGAGATCGGAACATCGAATAAAAGGATCGGAGGCGGATGAATGTAAATATGGCAGCGACGAACTAGAGTGCGAGGGTGTTGCAGGAGGGGAGGTATCCAACTAATGGATTATGGCTGCTTAAGGTAGCGCTCGGGGAGGTCCATTGCGTTCTGTATGTGAAATAATGGTGATATTTCAACTAAAACAAGGTGGGAATGAATGAGCGCGTGATACAGATGTGATTGTAATTACTGGAACCGTCAGATACCATATATTATATATATATATATATATATATATATATATATATTTAATATGCAATTATTCAGTAAGAGTTGAAAAACTTTATATGAAAAATTGTTTTAAGTGTTTACTTGTTTAAATTTCTGTGAGGTGATGTTTGTTTATGTTATTATTAGTTGTGAATTAGAAATATTATATCAAAAGAATTTTTGGGTTGCTTATAAAGATGTCTTTAAATGATCATTATTAGCATCTCTTTTGCACTGCTGAATATTAAATTGGCAACACCAATAAATATGTGAGCTGTCACAACCACATTCATTGGATAGAATACCCATCATACTTAGGTGACATGATGAAACTTGCAGCCGGGTATAATACGCAGAACATGAGGGAATTACAATTTTGTGTCCCCACCATGGGCGGCAATAACCACTGCTCCAAGTTACGGCATGGAAAGTAAAGGACTTTGGATATCGATCTTGATATCTCCACCCATGCTGCTTCGATGCGTGCACAAAGTTCATCAGTTGTGGCAGCAGGTGTCCTGTGGCAGGCCAGTCGTCACCCGACCCTGGATCACACGGTGACGTGTTTGTCACTTGGACGAGTGCTTTATCTGCATATGGCCTTCCGCGCTCTTTGCCTAGTTCTTTGGTTATTGCTAGAGACAGGAAAAATTCGCGATTTCAATGACATACAGGCTAGACTCTGCACTCTTATATAGAAATATGCCGATATTAAATGCACATTGGTTGTCTGCTGTCACAGTGGAAGGCGGCGATTGGGCCAGCGTTCTCCAAGAGTTGTCAAATATCGTGTTCGCCAATAGCTAAAGTTATATCAACACACGTTTTTTGAATTACAGCATGTCTGAAAATTAATTAGCGAATTTTTCAGGTCTCTAGTTAATGCATATAGATGAGCCTACACATATTTTTGCCTTGTATATTCTTTGAAGTTTATAGCACAATATAACAGGGTAATATTTTGTTTATTTTGATTATTGTTATATTTTATTATGGTAGTATTTCATTACGTAATCAGCTCCTCATGTTTTTAATATGAAATAAATGACAATATTTGTGTACAGATGTTTCTGGGAGTTTCTCTAAAGAATGATAGTTCTCGTGTTTGTCGCTCATCGCCCCACTTCCTGGGAAGTAGAGTGTGCGTGTCAAAGAAAATGCGAGTTGTTTGCGGAGTGTATACAGCAGTGGCCACGGTGAAGAGAGAGAGAGAGAGAAAGAGAGAGAGAAACAGCAAAATGTTTATTTGGGAACAGAGCTGTGTGAACGCCCGAGCCAACGGGAGTTAGAACTGGGATGTGTTGTCGGCTGGACGACGTTTTCCGCCGCACGAAGACGGCTAGCGTGATTGCTTGCCATTCTGAACGTAGCTTTTGTCTCCTACAAATTACCTGAGTTTATCCTGAACGTATAGAAGACAGCATGTAGGTGTTTTACTCAGTGGTTTCTCCTGCGTAGGAAGAATGGTGCTTGATTCCTACTCTGCGGAGTGTCTCGCGGGACGAGGCACAGTCTTCGAGCGCCGGAATTGAACGGAGCATCATGGCGGCAGGTGAGGCCGCGATTGCCGCTAGCCCGGGTCCTTCGGGAGTCGATGCAACCAACGCGAGGTGGCGTGCTTGCCTACTTCAACCATATTACCGTGAGCCTACACAAATCCGCCTTTTCTTACTTGAAGTAATGTGATAACACGTCATACACGTTTTGCCATGTGTGTAAATGGAAGTCGCAACTATCATAACATATATCGCGCAGAACAGCTGTACTATTTTATGAGCATGTAAATTTTAATATTTTGGTAGCCTTATTGGCATACACTCAATACACTCGAGTTTTAACCTTGCCAAATTTATTTCAGATGTTTATATAATTATTTATTTTGATAGTTTTAACGATATAATCATTTCGGTATCTGGGATGAGTATTATTTGTTAAATGCTTCCGTAATGTTGCTGCTGAGTAAATGTAAGTTAATAAAATTGGATAGTAATAAACGTTTTTTTATGCTTATGTTTGCAGCTGAGTATATATAATTGTGTTAATGTGCTACCCTAGCTCTGCGGTTGTGCAGTATAATAAATGAAATACAGATTTTCTAGATTTCGAGCTTATATATTTAAAATGGAAATGAGAGTTTGCATTTGTTGCTTTGTTAACAAATAAAGTAAAACGTATATTTTCTAGAATGTGATCATTTACATTTAAAAGGCAAAGATGACTAGAGAATACAATTTTAATAAAAGTTTCCATTTACTGCTTTGTTTATGCAGTCGAGTGAATCAAATCTAAATTAGTTTTGTTTGGCAGCTTTTGTTTTGAGTTTAAGAGGCCTCGCTACATAATTGATTCTAGTTTGCTAACCAATTGCCTCTAGTTTTTACCTGTTTCAGTCGTGGAAATAACACATAAACATATTTACTCAAGAAATAAAATAAATTATATTATATATATGTATAATTTAGTGTTAAAAAGGTTTTGTTGATCTTTGTGCGCCTGTTTGTTGTATTTGGGTTTACCCTTTATGCCTATTTTTTTCTTTAGTAGCCCATTTGGTTTTAGAAGCCAAACTCTTACCCACAAGTTTACCCATAAGTAGGGTAGCCTGAGTCTTCAGCCAAGGCTAGCTCAAGATGCTTTAGAAGGGAGAGAGATAAGGTGAATGCACAAGCTAAGGAAGCAGTGTGACATGATGAATATCCAGGAACCGTCGGACGATGTGTGGCCCATGCAGCCGCACATCGTCCAGTTGTTACAGGACACCAGACAGGCCCTGCAGATGGGGAACAACAGCAGGCTCTAACTCCTCTGGGATGCTGTGGTTGCCGGTCAATGCACCAGCCATGTGGACTAGGCGCAAGCAGGAATGGAATCTGATGGTGCCTCCAGAGAGGATCCGACCATCGTGGCGCTGCCAGCAGAAGCTGGATTCGTCAGAGGAGATGATGACTTGAAATTTGTCCCTCCGGGCCTGATGTTCCGTACACAATTGCACCATCAGGCACCTGTGGTGAGTAGTGAGTGGCATCCGCAGTAATAGACGCCTGGACACGACGCCGTGATGCTGCAGATGTGACGAACAGTCAGTGCGGCAACAGACTGAGGCGCCGCGTGCATTAACTCCTGAGTGAGTATGTTTGACGTGGCTGTATGGCCTGCAGTCACCATGCATACCAGATGTGTGTCCTCGCACGTCTTGGTGCGACGGGGCTTTTGGTTTCCTGCACGTTACTTAGTCCTCCTTTTCTCCACCCACTGATTACGTTACTGCTTTACTGTGATTGCGTTTATTCCAATGCGAAAACCAATATAGTGGCAGCATACTCCACAATCCCTTTGTCCGACGATTCTCCCGTTGTCAAAAGTGGAAAACTGTTTGTATGGTTTTCGTGTTCTTAGATGAGGCATTCTCAATCTGTCCATTTAAAGGAACGGCAGGGAAACAAACACCACAAACTCTCAGTGACTTCCCGACCTTCACTTATATACCACTCATCAGCGTCGCCATTGGTGCACATGATGCTTCACTCGGTGGAACATCAAATCACGTAATTTTCCTACCCTGATCTACGCATTCAGAATAATGTGGCGTCCTTCAGGCGCGTCTTTCTTGGAATTGCAGTTGTAATGATAAGCAGTGAATAAGATTAAAACTTCCTTCCCTTAGAGAATCTGGATACGACAAGATGCCTTGGAAAATTGCAAAACTGGTGTCAAACGTGGAATGAAGGCATTTTAAAACTAATAATTTTGTAAATCAGAGTATACAGAATGCCATAAAAACTATGGTAAACTTTTAATAATAGTAGTAGTAAGCTACAATACTAGTACAAATATTTTAATGTTAAAAAGGCCAGCAGATTAGAAGCACTGTGTGCTTTTATTGAGGGACTAACCAGTCAAACAAGAAGTGTCGAAAATCGGTTTACACTCAAACATATATAGCTTTAGAGAATATGTAAATAGTCATAATGGAAAATATCAAAATATGGAGTGTAGATAAGATAATATACAGTGTGAATAAGATTGTAGATAATAAAATTGACAGTTGATGACAAGTTGGACAAGATAATAGACAATGTGAGTGAAAGTGTAGACTGAAAGGTAGAAGGTAGTAGGTGAATAATAAAGTAGACTGCGTGGACAAAAAACTTATGGTGTGAGTGACAGAAAGGGAACCAGGTCTCACAGGTGCTTTCAAGCATAACTTAAGTTTCGATACCATAAAATATCAAATGTTTTATACCAAAAAATCTGGGTAAACTGCTAACAAGAACAAGAAAAATCACTTCAACTTACAAGAGAAGGCTGTTTCTAAATTACCACAGAGAAATAGAGATGATTTCACCTTTGTTCAAAATAACATTAAAAAACTAATTTTCCATGCTATCACATATACATGAGGAATATGAAACCCATCAAGCAGCTCCCAATGTCGCCTTATGCATCATATGAGGTGGTGGGTGTTAGAACCATCAGCCGATCCTAAGTAAGAAACCTCTTAAAGGATTAATTTTCAATTTTTATTTATATCGCACTGCATGCGCTCATTTCCTGAAATATACTCAAAAGTGAGTAATGCTTGACAACTTTGACATTGGTATTTCAGATATTGGAATATTGTGGTTGGTACTGCCGCATTAGTATCTCATGAAAATGGTTATTCTTGCCGATCATACTGAACAGGAAAATGCGTATTTTCTCTCATTAATCTGCAGATTTAATTATTTTCTTGGTGTACCATTTGTAAGAATTATTCATATGTGTCATTTAATACAGTCTTTAAATGTTTAAATGCTTTCTGGGCCTGAAATGTGTTATTTTTTTAGTGCACTTCCCAAAATTTTGATACAGCAACTGTGGATTCTTGATTCTATATTACAGTTTATTCACATTTTCCTTGTTGTAGTCCTTTTTCTATGCTTTATATTTTTCAATAATATTGGCAACTGCTATTCATGTGGTTTATAGCTAAGTTACGCCAGGTATTTGGAAACCAGTTACTTCGGGTACAGAAATGTTGTATGCTATCGTATTCGGTAATTCCTACTACATTCCATTCCTCTTACGAATCTTCTTCTGATATGAAATTTCCGCAAAAACGTTGATACATATTACAAGCAATAATAATAAACATTAAATTATTTTGGTAAATACGTTTTTGTACTCACTACGCATTGCCATTTATTTTAATTTGTATATCAGAATGACCACTAAAATTGAATTTAAGCATCCCCTGACTTTTCTCTGTTTTCCAGGCAGTATCTTATCATTTTCCCCCGCCCCTTGTCAGTAATATTGAAACATTAAAATAAAATTTTTTTATCGCTGACAGAACAAAATTGTGATCAGTGAATTTGCGTTAAATTACACTGCAACATACAAAACAAGCAGGACAAACATTTTATATAGTCCATTCATATTTTTCATGATACACTTCACATGAAAGCCTATTAAAAATTCGCAAACACTTCAGATTGTACATAAAAGCCCTAGGTCACCTAGCCCAGATATATTATATCCAGTTGACAAATTTTAAGATTGAAATCATAAAAGACGTACGCTCATAATTACATTCTCATGTATTCGCAGAACTGAAAGTGTTTGCAGAGTAGTAATTATAATTATTTATATTTTTTCCGACCCACGCTGAAATTCTATTCCCTTTTACGTGAAACTTTCAGACTTTTCTCTGTTTTCCGTGTGCGTGGACCATTTGTTTATCCCACACATAATTTACATATTAGAAAACAGACCCGTTTTAATCTCTGTGCGTGGGGCATAGCTATCACTTTGTCCCCTTATAATAAACTGTTGTTATTAGTTTGTACATTTTTGTACATTCTGGACGTTTGCAGCAGAAACGGCATCTTTCGTGTGTAAAGGTGTCCGACTGGGTAGGCCGCCGAACGGTGTGCAGAGCTCCAGCAGAAAATGATTTTTTAATAAACCGTCCAACGTGTCTGAGTGAGGTTTAAGTACCGTTACGCGTTTGTATACGTTTTACAGTTTCTCCATTTCTCTCTAAACCATGATTTTTGTGATGGTGAAACTGGCTCAAACGGGTGTTTTAATAGTTCTTTTAAGAGGTATGAACATTCCGGTACAAAACATTACAAAAAGAATAGGGACGTGCATCAAATAATTATTTTTTTTATTAAATGATAAAATGTCAGTGTTTTTGCTGAAAGTCTTATAGAGGATCGTTATCGATGGCAAAAAAGCACGCCAGATTAGTACTTTGCGCGTAGAGGCGATGAGAGAGTTGATGCGCATGTCTCGGTCGCCCCTAGCGCTCCCTCACTTTTACGCCAAGGACTCGCCAAATTCCTTCAACCAGGCGGCCAGCTTAAATATGCAGGACCATACTGTGAGGCAGGCCTCCGTTTATTGTGTGCCGGCACAATAATGAAGCTCGTGAAAATAATTTGGTGAGAATAAAGCAATATGTACTGTTTTCATTATTCAAACTTCTACCACAAGTTCCATACTTCACTCAGTAACAGTTGTATAAGGCGAATTTATTGCGTCAGAGCACGATTGGAAGTGCGTAGATTGAAGTCGCGTGGTAACACTGCGTACCTAAGTGAAACGCATTACTCTGGAAAGTAAGCGGTTATTTAGCTATTACTGTAAGACGCTACTGCGAAGTCAACATTTAAGTCTCGCCTTTCTTTTTGTGGAACATTTCTCTAGGTGAGTAGTTCCCCTAGACGGCGTATAGCGCAGCACAGTCGACAGTAAGCAAGTGTGACGTGACCATATGTCCCGTCNCTCGCCTTTCTTTTTGTGGAACATTTCTCTAGGTGAGTAGTTCCCCTAGACGGCGTATAGCGCAGCACAGTCGACAGCAAGCAAGTGTGACGTGACCACACGTCCCGTCTTGAACGGGAAAGTCCCGTTTTTCAGCACTCTGTCCCGTTGTCCCCAATGAAAGCTTAGGGACACCCAAATGTCCCGTTTTTATCAAGCGAGCAAAAATATTGATTGTTCTCCTGCGTTAGCTCATGAGTCCGTCTACTTAAAACTACTTACGAGCTCGATTTTCTGAACGTGTTTCTGTGAATGTAAAAATAATACATAAGTGATATACGTATTAATATTGATAAAATATTTTTTTATTCAATCTACCTACTCACAAATGAAAACTGACTAGTATCCCATTCTGAGCAAAAAAAATTGTCTCGTTAAGCAACTGCCTCACAAATAGTACACCTGCACAGGTTTAATCAACACCTGACCGTAGTTCATATCAGCAACTACATATGTTATAACACAATATTTGCGCGAAGTTACAGAGGTCGTATCAAACCTACGATGAAAATGTCTGCCTAGTTCCTAGAACAATTTTTTAACAAAATTANCTGACCGTAGTTCATATCAGCAACTACATATGTTATAACACAATATTTGCGCGAAGTTACAGAGGTCGTATCAAACCCACGATGAAAATGTCTGCCTAGTTCCTAGAACAATTTTTTAACAAAATTATTTTTTTACAAAATTTACACTTTTATGCACAAATACTACTGACAACGAGATCTACTGCTAATTGTGGGTTACAACACATTTGTGTACAATGTCGATTTTAAATTTCACAACATCTATTATTCACTGTTTATTAAAAATTTTCCCACGAAACTATTATAATTACTACTTCTGTTATTATCATGCATGCGTGACTCAGTTATTTTTAATTGCATTCTAACACGGATAACAAACGGAAAACCACATCAATTCAGTGACTAATGTTTTTTATTTAATACTATACATGCAAATCCAGCCATGTGGGTAAAATAAAATATTGTTACATTTACTAAAACTATTGCCTAGTTTCTACACAGCGGCGTCTGTTTTTTTTTTTGTTACCTGTCGAATTATTTCCTAATATTTATGTAGTTAAAAGTAACACTATCACCTTATTGTAGTCAAAATAGTTTTAAAAATTTATATATATACATATATATATATATTTTAACAAGAAATAATTCTGGAAACCTTTATTGCCAAAGGAATCTACTGACGAGATACATCAAGTTTTCTCATTAAAACACATTATAGCCTGTCACATATACTTTCAAGTTATAGATAATTCTACATTTGTAAAGTTACAGTCGATATGCTTTTAATTAAACTTATGCCATCTAAAATATTTGCATGTTTTTACTAAACACTTATGTGTAGTGTACCGTGATTTTGTACTCGGGAAACCAAACAGACATTTTCATCGTACGTTTGATACAACCTCTGTAACTTGGCACAAATATTGTGTTATAACTACGTAGTGATAGATAAAACCACAGCCGAGTGTTGATAAAGCCTGTGCACGTGTTGTCTTTGTAAGGAACTTGCATGCTGTCGAATATTCGACGCTAAAAGCTATCTAGGAGTATTACTCACACAAAAAAAATGTATTACAAAAATGTTGCAACNTGTCGAATAATCGACGCTAAAAGCTATCTACGAGTATTACTCACACAAAAAAAATGTATTACAAAAATGTTGCAACAGTACCCTTTTTAATTTTTCAGTTGGAGCCTATGTTGCCATAAAGTTCGTTGGCAAAATTGTATTAAACACAACTTTGCCAGGTGATGTAGGGCCTACATGTACTTAAAATGTTTAGGATGAGACTGAAATTAATTATACCAAGCTCTTAAAAATAAGCTTGGCAAATAAAAGAGGAAGATGTGGACATAAAAAACCATAGAAATAACAGTTACAAAAACAAACTATTTATAAATTTGAGTGCAACGTAACTCAGCCAGTAACCGCTGTATTACAAGAGCTGATATTTGAAAGTTTAACATTTTCTCTTGCAACCTGAAGTATTTTCGATGAAACAATATAATTTCTTAATGATAGGATTATAAATTTTACGATCATAAAATGTCACATTTTTGAGAGAAAATTGAGGTTAGTGATTAACAGAATTACTGCACTTCTAAATAGCATTAAAATTGTGCAGGGAAAATATTGCACATTGGCGCAGTTGCAGTTCTAGCACTGCAGAATATATTTATTTNGAGCATTAAAATTGTGCAGGGAAAATATTGCACATTGGCGCAGTTGCAGTTCTAGCACTGCAGAATATATTTATTTATTGTCGAATATTTGCGTTTGAACGACACTCATTTACATTATGCACGTAAAGAATTATACTACAATCTGGTGGGTTTGGGAAAGTTACTATACGAGGAGTAATACACATATTCGCATGGATCGCATGAGTCCCAAACATCAAGGGAATGTAATCTAATTACACTCCAGTGAAATTTCACTTTACAATGACAAAATTTTTCCTAAGACTTGTGAGCACTTACTTAACATTTAGCACCAATTAAAATAGTACTATTTGGATTGTAACATTTTGAAAATATTTATTATTTTGAAATAGGCTGTATCCGAAAAGCGCATTTATTTCAAACTAAGTTGCATCCAGAAACTCTTTGTTTAGATCACTGACACAAGTAACGAGTCGATAGTTGTTGGACTTCTGTGCATCACCCGAAATCTCTAATGTTGACATTTTCTTTAAGGGGAGTGACTTGCGTCCCTTTCTCTGTTAACATGCAGATTTATTGTAAGGAAATGTTAGATGCGCAGCTGCATTAGTGACAAGTGAAGTTTCAATGTGGCAGAAGTTAAGCATTNTTTATTTTAAGGAAATGTTAGATGCGCAGCTGCATTAGTGACAAGTGAAGTTTCAATGTGGCAGAAGTTAAGCATTAAAAAGATTGAATGGCTTGTCAAACATATTTGAAGCCATGTTCAGCATTAGCAAACACGTTTAATCAATTTGCATTTGTTTTTTTTTCAAATGATTATATAAAAATTTTTAAATGCTAGACTGCATATGGCCTTTATGTAATATATTGAACCTATGTACAATATGTTTTTAAATAACGCGTCGAAACTCAAACCACAGCATCAATACGCTAAAATAAATAAAAATCTTTGAAGCAAAATGTTTGGAATATTCCTCTAGTATTTCATAAATTAATTTGAAGTCANACTAAAATAAATAAAAATCTTTGAAGCAAAATGTTTGGAATATTCCTCTAGTATTTCATAAATTAATTTGAAGTGAGTCATTAAAACACCCAGAGTCCACAACTACACGTACCTCCGTGCATAACAAGTTGCATGTCACGAAGGCGAATGGAATCATATTAGCTTCGATGGAAACGTATTATCGCATGTAGAAGATCGCTTCGCCTTCGTGACACGCAACTTGTGATGCACGCAGGTACATGTAGCTGCAGACTCCCAGCGTTGTTATGCCTGATATCAAATTAAATTAAAAANAACTTGTTATGCACGCAGGTACATGTAGCTGCAGACTCCCAGCGTTGTTATGCCTGATATCAAATTAAATTAAAAAATACTAGATGAATGTGTTCAACTTTCTGCTAGAAGATTTTTTGTTTATATTAGTCTTCTAGCTTTTACCCGCGGCTTCACTCGCGTGGTTATATTAACAAATTTANAAATTAAATTAAAAAATACTAGATGAATGTGTTCAACTTTCTGCTAGAAGATTTTTTGTTTATATTAGTCTTCTAGCTTTTACCCGCGGCTTCACTCGCGTGGTTATATTAACAAATTTATAGGGAGAAATAACGGTATTTGGTAGTCGACAGACACTGATCATAAACACAGAACAGAGCATTAAGGATGTAATTAGTTTGTGCTAGAATCGCTCTTTTACATAGCCACTGGTCGTCATTTATATTTATTTTTTGATGTGGGTAAACGCTAGCAATCAACTCTGTATCACTCTGCACCAAATTACTAAAATCCCCCGTTAGCGACACACAGCCCTCGGCATCTGTTTCTAACCACNTGTCGAATATTCGACGCTAAAAGCTATCTAGGAGTATTACTCACACAAAAAAAATGTATTACAAAAATGTTGCAACTGTACCCTTTTTAATTTTTTAGTTGGAGCCTATGTTGCCATAAAGTTCGTTGGCAAAATTGTATTAAACACAACTTTGCCAGGTGATATAGGGCCTACATGTACTTAAAATGTTTAGGATGAGACTGAAATTAATTATACCAAGCTCTTAAAAATAAGCGTGACAAATAAAAGAGGAAGATGTGGACATAAAAAACCATAGAAATAACAGTTACAAAAACAAACTATTTATAAATTTGAGTGCAACGTAACTCAGCCAGCAACCGCTGTATTACAAGAGCTGATATTTGAAAGTTTAACATTTTCTCTTGCAACCTCAAGTATTTTCGATGAAACAATATAATTTCTTAATGATAGGATTATAAATTTTACGATCATAAAATGTCACATTTTTGAGATAAAATTGAGGTTAGTGATTAACAGAATTACTGCACTTCTAAAGAGCATTAAAATTGTGCAGGGAAAATATTGCACATTGGCGCAGTTGCAGTTCTAGCACTGCAGAATATATTTATTTATTGTCGAATATTTGCGTTTGAACGACACTCATTTACATTATGCACGTAAAGAATTATACTACAATCTGGTGGGTTTGGGAAAGTTACTATACGAGGAGTAATACACATATTCGCATGGATCGCATGAGTCCCAAACATCAAGGGAATGTAATCTAATTACACTCCAGTGAAATTTCACTTTACAATGACAAAATTTTTCCTAAGACTTGTGAGCACTTACTTAACATTTAGCACCAATTAAAATAGTACTATTTGGATTGTAACATTTTGAAAATATTTATTATTTTGAAATAGGCTGTATCCGAAAAGCGCATTTATTTCAAACTAAGTTGCATCCAGAAACTCTTTGTTTAGATCACTGACACAAGTAACGAGTCGATAGTTGTTGGACTTCTGTGCATCACCCGAAATCTCTAATGTTGACATTTTCTTTAAGGGGAGTGACTTGCGTCCCTTTCTCTGTTAACATGCAGATTTATTGTAAGGAAATGTTAGATGCGCAGCTGCATTAGTGACAAGTGAAGTTTCAATGTGGCAGAAGTTAAGCATTGAAAAGATTGAATGGCTTGTCAAACATATTTGAAGTCATGTTCAGCATTAGCAAACACGTTTAATCAATTTGCATTTGTTTTTTTTTTTCAAATGATTATATTAAAATTTTTTAATGCTAGACTGCATATGGCCTTTATGTAATATATTGAACCTATGTACAAGATGTTTTTAAATAACGCGTCGAAACTCAAACCACAGCATCAATACACTAAAATAAATAAAAATCTTTGAAGCAAAATGTTTGGAATATTCCTCTAGTATTTCATAAATTAATTTGAAGTCAGTCATTACAACACCCAGAGTCCACAACTACACGTACCTCCGTGCATAACAAGTTGCATGTCACGAAGGCGAATGGAATCATATTAGCTTCGATGGAAACGTATTATCGCATGTAGAAGATCGCTTCGCCTTCGTGACACGCAACTTGTGATGCACGCAGGTACATGTAGCTGCAGACTCCCAGCGTTGTTATGCCTGATATCAAATTAAATTAAAAAGTACTAGATGAATGTGTCCAACTTTCTGCTAGAAGATTTTTTGTTTATATTAGTCTTCTAGCTTTTACCCGCGGCTTCACTCGCGTGGTTATATTAACAAATTTATAGTGAGAAATAACGGTATTTGGTAGTCGACAGACACTGATCATAAACACAGAACAGAGCATTAAGGATGTAATTTGTTTGTGCTAGAATAGCTCTTTTACATAGCCACTGGTCGTCATTTATATTTCTTTTTTGATGTGGGTAAACGCTAGCAATCAGTTCTGTATCACTCTGCACCAAATTACTAAAATCCCCCGTTAGCGACACACAGCCCTCGGCATCTGTTTCTAACCACCCATCTCCAATTTTTTATAGTCCTGTATCAATGACATTGTAGAGGTGCACTCTCATATTCGTCGTCAAGCTGAATTTCTTGACATTTGCCCATAAGCTTGACGACTTGAGACAGGCTTTGATTTCAACTGCAGGTGTGCCCTTCTGAATCACTGGTAGAGTTAGGCGGAAGTCACCAGCCAGTAATACAACCATTCCTTCCATAATGTCTGTATTGTTTCGTATTTCCTGTAGAGTTCAGTTTTGGGCCTGTATTGCTTTTTTGGGTGACATTGTTCTTTCGTCCCACACTAAAAACTTACATTGACGCAGCATTGTACCCCGAGCGCTATTTTAACTAAAAAATATTTCCTGATGTAATGAGATATTTTTTTTCGGTATAAAAAGTAGACTATGTCACTTCCCGGTCCTCCAACTATTTCTGTACAAAAAATCACGTCGATCCGTTGCTCCGCGTTGCGACGTGAAAAAAGGACAAACAAACAAACAACAAACATACACAATTTCGCATTTATAATATTAGTTAGGATAGATGATGTGGATTGAATTTCGACATGTTATTCCTAAACGCCTTGTATATTAAAGGAGTTTAAAAGTTAATTAAACTGAAACTACATCACATCCGTGAAGATTGTTATGTCCGGAACAAGTCAGATCTAATCATGTTGTGTAAGTTAATTTACGTCATAATTTTAATTGCAAATGTAATGCGATTTTCATTCCAGGCTACAATTTTGCCAACGAAATTTATGGTCACATAAGCTCCACCTAAAATAATAAAGAGTACCTTGGCAAAATATTTTTGTGAGACCTTTTTCACTCTTTTCCTACGCAATTAAGATTTTGGGATATAACCTCTTTTGAATTTAGCTCTTCAAATTTCTCAAGGAAGAATCACATCTTGAATGTATGTATGCATCGNGGGATATAACCTCTTTTGAATTTAGCTCTTCAAATTTCTCAAGGAAGAATCACATCTTGAATGTATGTATGCATCGCGGATTCTAAGAGCCACACTTTCATTCCACACACTTGCGAAAATCGACCTTATGTGCCCATACACACTAACATCTCTCACGCCGGAAAAAAATTATTTGGAAGCTGTCATTATTCTTACGATAGCATCAAATTTGTTCTACAATAATTAGATTACAAAGGTAGGAACGTGGCAGATAGGTTTAATGTTTGTTGAAATTTCGAGTAATATTATTTTTAGANTAATTAGATTACAAAGGTAGGAACGTGGCAGATAGGTTTAATGTTTGTTGAAATTTCGAGTAATATTATTTTTAGAACTCCGGTTAGATTGATGTGGGAGAATGGAAAACACTGTTCACAGAGTGTAAGATTCCATTTAATATTTAGATTGTTTGGCTTCCTCGTGGCTTACGAACGTGTTTATTGAATTTAAAAATGGTTTGGGGATCATCTTAATGTTAAAGTTCTTCTGCCAGGGTATTTATCCGCCTCATATAAATAAAGCATAGAAAGTTGCACCAGACGCCAATGCACCACGTTCGTGCGCACTCAATGCAATTATATTTTGCATAAGAACTATTTCTTACACAGAATTACCAACACACCTATTTTTCCACTGTCTTGATTCATGTTATCTATAAATTTTAAAAATGTAATCGATTAATAAATTATAAGCTAAATATAAATGTAACACAACATAAGTTTCTTTTATGTTAACCTAAGTACAAAACGCTTGTTATGCGTGATATATTTTGGAAACGACCAAACACGTCACACATGGGGTGTTTTTTTTCAAAGGTCTCAATCAAAAAGGGTGGATAAACCGTGAATAGACTATATAAAATATGGCTTCGTTCTGGCTGACGTGTGTGTGTGTGTGTTTCTTATGATGGCTCGGGAATTATTTATTTATGCAAGCCAGGTGCCGATCAACATAAAGACATGGTAACAGCGGGGATGAGGGTGTAAATATGCACCGATAAAAATTAAAATCTAAATAAGTATGAAGGTGTATGTAAATGAGGGGATGTCGGTTCGCCGCTGGCGTGGGGGAGGCACGCGACGGCAAGTCTGGCGATCACGCAAACAAGCTGGGGGGTTGGAGGTGGGAGTGGGGACGCCCCCTGCTTTACTGACCTGGTTCATGGCACCCGAACACACCTGCAGGTTGTCGTCGACGAGTAGGCACTCCATCAAGCTCCCCTGTCTCGGACTGGTAGCAGCAGGCGACGACCACGCAGCCGCTTCGTCTCGCTCCCACTCGCGCGCGCTTTCACGTCGGCGACCCGGAACGAACGGCGATGCTCCCCCCAGAACCAGAGCTCCCTCCGCGCGACGATGACGACGTGCGAGGAGGCACTGGGCTGTCTTTGCTGCCTCGCGCCTGCGCACGGGCTAAAAGTGTCCGGCGATGCCGACTGCCCCTCCGACCCCTCCACATGACAAACCGCTGGTCTCCTCGGGTGAGAGCATGCCGGCCAAAACAGCAGGGTACCCTGAGTGAGCGCCAAACCTGCATACCTGGCCGCCCCGCGACGCAAGTCATGAGCACACCTCCTGCATACCTGGGCCACCCCTCAACGCAAGTCATGAGCACACCTCCTGCATACCTGGGCCACCCCTCAACGCAAGTCATGAGCACACCTCCTGCATACCTGGGCCACCCCTCAACGCAAGTCATGAGCACACCTCCTGCATACCTGGGCCACCCCTCAACGCAAGTCATGAGCACACCTCCGTCCTCTGCCTTGGTTTCTTACCAGAAATGGACTCTTCGGCGCCTGAGAAACAGAGCCGCATCTACGTCATGCGCCAGATATCTGCGACATCGAGCAACAAAGGTAGATATAAGGGGGATAGTACCCATCCAAACTTCAATTTTTCATTCAAATATTTGTAATGAAACCTTATGAACACACATAATAAGTCGCGTCTAGACGGGACACAGAGGACTACTTAAGAATTTTTTTGAAATCTGTAAGGTTTCAATTTTACCAGTATTTTCCCATGTGGGTCTGACATTGTCAAATAATTACAAAATATCTGATTACGGTTCCAGAAGTGAAAGTAATAATTTAAGAAATATAAGTTGGACGTCGAAATAGCTGTTGAGATGTTCCCTATGTCTTTACTACCTTGGTTATTAAACATCGACTATGAAATATAAGTAATGGAGGAAAACACGTAAATCCAATCGGGCAAGGATACTTTACTCCTTAATTTCTCGTCATCAGCGAGGACATTTGAGCCGGAGCAAGTTACTCAGAGAAGTAGGAACGGGTAGGGCATCGGCCATGTCCTGTAGTAAGAAACCGTCACACCATTCGCCTGGAGTGATTCCGGGAATCCATGGAAAACATAAGTCAGGATGGTCGGACCGGGTTTCGAACTCAGGTCCTCCCGAATGCGAGTCCAAAGCTTAGCCACTGCGCTCCTTCGCTCCGTTCGAGCAACGTCACAAGGAAGGGACGTTACCGACCATAGCTGGAACCGAGTAGATAGAACGCTTGTAGAAAA
>NQII01001493.1:401532-422509 GCA_002778355.1 Clitarchus hookeri | reverse complement strand
GTTAACCGAACAGATAAGAACCTGCCACACTGTGTAAAGAAAACCAGAAAACATTGTCTGCGGTAAACATTCTTCCCTCATACCCCTTTATATTTTAAAAACCATCAACTACTGTTTACGAGCGTACACCATAATCGTCACTGCTTCGAGTATTAACACTACGTACATTTACTTCATATATACTTGAACTTATTGAAGAAGATAATATTTTCCGATCAGTTAGTAAGATGGATTCCACGCTGCGTTCNCCGAACAGATAAGAACCTGCCACACTGTGTAAAGAAAACCAGAAAACATTGTCTGCGGTAAACATTCTTCCCTCATTCCCCTTTATATTTTAAAAACCATCAACTACTGTTTACGAGCGTACACCATAATCGTCACTGCTTCGAGTATTAACACTACGTACATTTATTTCATATATACTTGAACTTATTGAAGAAGATAATATTTTCCGATCAGTTAGTAAGATGGATTCCACGCTGCGTTCNTTTCATATATACTTGAACTTATTGAAGAAGATAATATTTTCCGATCAGTTAGTAAGATGGATTCCACGCTGCGTTCTCAGGTTACCTGTTCCTCCTCCGCACACCCCTCTACCAACAATATACAGTAACCGATAGCAGGGTTTACTTGAAACAGTCGTCCAAGTTAGTATATTCGTGGTGCGTAATATACCACCGTTGTATCTATTCGCTGAGATTCACTTCCATACGCACACAGGTCACTTGCTTTCGTCATGAGATCAAGCTTATGATTGCGCAGCCTGATGCTCTTATCACATAGAAGCTGCCTAACAAATATCTACATATTTGTATGAAGTACGAATTTTTTACGGAATGAGCAAGAGATATCTTGCACTCAAATAGTCTATCTGGAACATAAATGGAATCTGTAGTACCACTGTTAATACGTACCTCAAGAATGTCTTGCATATGATACCATTCATGTTAAATGGCATGAAATTAAGAATCGGAAAAATGCAGGCATGGAGTTCAGTTCAGTTTACTCCCAAAACTGATGAAGTCAATTGTATACGTTATTCACAAAAATGCTACTTTTGAGCGAATCTTCAACATTTTGACAAAAAAAAAAGGACAGAGGTCTTGTCAATATTACAAATTATTGGAATTTTTGGTTATATGGAACGTCTATATAGTAATAATGGGATCGATTGCTTTAAGAATGCGTTCTCCAATACAAAGCGTATCAAAGTAAAGAAAGAAACAAAGAATTTTTTTCAGCATGCATAATTCTGACGAAGTACAATCCCACAATGTAAAAAAGGCCTATTTAGTTATTACGGTATCAAAGNTTTCAGCATGCATAATTCTGACGAAGTACAATCCCACAATGTAAAAAAGGCCTATTTAGTTATTACGGTATCAAAGTA
Source organism: Clitarchus hookeri (assembly GCA_002778355.1). Lineage (NCBI taxonomy): Eukaryota > Metazoa > Arthropoda > Insecta > Phasmatodea > Phasmatidae > Clitarchus > Clitarchus hookeri. Next base: position 421,113 of record NQII01001493.1, on the reverse strand, counting down.
AACTGGCGTAAACTTAGATCTTATTTATATCTGCAGAGTTTTGTTTATTTGCTAGAATGAAACCCAGTTTCTCAGTTGTTTATAGAAATATGTGTGGGCTCATGACTGTTATGTATTTATTACATATGTTTACATTGTACCAATGCTAAAAGCATCCATAGTTAAATGGTAAGAAAGAATATGTAGAGTGCAAAAATAACGTTGTGGCTCATACACAATACCTCATGTCAAAGTTCAAAAATGTGACGTTGGCATATATCACTACGTACTCAACATTCATTACACTCCAAGAGGTAAAACTGTTTTAACACGGGGGGTCGCGGTGGCTGNTTTCAGCATGCATAATTCTGACGAAGTACAATCCCACAATGTAAAAAAGGCCTATTTAGTTATTACGGTATCAAAGGAAACTGGCGTAAACTTAGATCTTATTTATATCTGCAGAGTTTTGTTTATTTGCTAGAATGAAACCAAGTTTCTCAGTTGTTTATAGAAATATGTGTGGGCTCACGACTGTTATGTATTTATTACATATGTTTACATTGTACCAATGCTAAAAGCATCCATAGTTAAATGGTAAGAAAGAATATGTAGAGTGCAAAAATAACGTTGTGGCTCATACACAATACCTCATGTCAAAGTTCAAAAATGTGACGTTGGCGNAACGTTGTGGCTCATACACAATACCTCATGTCAAAGTTCAAAAATGTGACGTTGGCGTATATCACTACGTACTCAACATTCATTACACTCCAAGAGGTAAAACTGTTTTAACACGGGGGGTCGCGGTGGCTGAGCAGTTAGACTACTCTCCTCCCACCAAGGTGAACAAGGTTTAATCCCTGGCCGGGTAACTTCCGGATTTTCACAAGTGGTAATCTTACCGGACGAGGTAGCTGGTTGGCGGGTATACTCGGGGTTCTCCCGTTTCCCCCGCCCTTGCATTTCGGCGCTGCTCCATTTTCACCTCATTTCACCCTCATCTACTCTCAAGACCTCGTTGTTCAGAGACGCCCAAATATATATATTTTACTCTCTCTCTCTCTTTTTGACACAGGTAACTATGAATACTATTTGGCTACATATATATACATTGTGGAATTTACTCTTTTTTTATTCCGTAGGTGAGTATCTAACTATTAAATGAACTTTCAAAACGGGGTTCACGTTAGTACGTGAATACGTAACATTTAAATTTGTATTTGTCAAATATACAGATAAAAGCTAGATAAAACTCGTTAAATGGAACTTTTTTTTTTATCAAAATAATAATCTGGNACGTAACATTTAAATTTGTATTTGTCAAATATACAGATAAAAGCTAGATAAAACTCGTTAAATGGAACTTTTTTTTTCTATCAAAATAATAATCTGGGATTCCCAGAATTTGCTGACGAATTTCGCAATTACCTTAAATATATGGTATCACTGGTACCAATCCGTTGTGGGTAAATGTGCGGTTGACCAGACAGCGGCAGAAAAACCAGCTGTTTGTATTCCGGTCTGCAGGGGCGCCCACTTCCCCGCTAGGCCTGGGAACGACGAATGGCATACAAACGGCGACCAAGCAGCCGTAGAAATATCATAGGCGGCGACTTCAATAAATCTCCAGAATCTCTCAGAGAAACAGATGCAGAAATATCAGTACGCCAGAGGAAGAGGCCAACAAAAGTGTTTCAAAATTATTACACGGTCGCAACTCTTCTAGAGCATGAAATATTTTTTCTGATCAGCAGTTTCCACGAAAAGGAATCTTGCAACTGAAAGCAGGTGGACAAAGAAGTTTTGATCAGAAAACCAAACCGGTACCCGAACGAGGTGGGGCCGCAGTGGATGAGCGGTTAGACCACTCGCTTCCCAACTATGCGAACCGGGTTCACTCTCCGGATTATTGCAAGTGAGAGTCATGCCGGACGATGCCGCTGGTCGGCCGGTATTCTCGGGGATCTCCCGCTTCTCCCGCTCTTGCATTCCGGCTCTGCTCCATTCTCACTTCGTTTCATCCTCATCGGCTCTCAATAATTCGTTGTTATGAGCCGCTCAAACCTCTGAACTCTCAACTCAATCCGAATGAGTTACCGCCAGTTTAAAGTAATCTGTAAAATTGACAAGCTCTCTGAGAGGACGACTTACGTATTTTCTATTAAATATAGTAAATTCCTTCCTAGGCGTACATCATTCTATAAAATTGTTTGTTTTTTTGTGAGGGTTGACATGAGAACAGCTGCCATGGACGAGTTCCAAATCATCAGGCAAGTCTAATGCCAACAATTAACTACGCCTTAAAACATTCAACGCTGATGGCCATAAAGCAAACAACTCCAACAGCCGTTGCAGACGCAACCGCTTCAGATACTGCAGTCGCTTATTGCGGTCGGTGCACTATAAGGGTCGTTCTACACGAGAATTCGAAAGTCTCCGCTAACAACTGCTCACTGGTGCTTCAATCAACATATGGGTATTTTAAAACGTGGCTGTTGAACGGCTATTGGGCATCATTTTGCTTCCAAATGGAAATTTTTTCGGGATGAATTTGTTGCAGGTAGTAAATAAATTCTTTGTTCGCAGCCGATACAAATTTCCAAACTTCGTACATCGCTTCGCCAAACTCGAACCAACACTTCGCTCTTACTTTCTTTGTCACTGTAATCTTTGCATTGGCAACTACACAGAGCTAGTCGCTACTCTCCCTTGCAAGTGAACTTTCAAATTTACGAGTCAGAGTAACACCACTGATAGCCACAAATGAAGTGGACCCAATAACAAGCTTGTGACGTGTACGCTGTTAAACTGCGTACTACCGCACGAGTCTGANGCCACAAATGAAGTGGACCCAATAACAAGCTTGTGACGTGTACGCTGTTAAACTGCGTACTACCGCACGAGTCTGATTGATGTTACTCTGATAGTTACAAATGCAGTGGACCCAACAAGCTTGTGACGTGTACGCTGTTAAACTGCGTACTACCGCACGAGTCTGAGTGATGTTACTCTGATAGTTACAAATGCAGTGGACCCAACAAGCTTGTGACGTTTACGTTGTTAAACTGCGTACAACGACACCGTGTAATGGACTGGGGTTTGTGCCGCTTGTAGCCTGCTAAGACATCAGAGGCGTTCATGAAGTCCTCACTATGTCCAACACCTACTGCTGTGGCGAGGAAACCTCTCTTCTAACCTTATAAATTTACTGTGTGTGCTGTGTTCGATGGAGCGGTCGCTGGAGGCGATACCACATCGCACAGTACAGTAAATATACGGAAACGTAATCCGTTATTTCCGAAAGAGAAGCTAAGCTCCGTTAATACGAAATACGGAAGATCTCCGTATTTTTTGTAGCTTCGGGTTTCGGGGACGAATAGTGCCAACTCTACACGAATATTTCTTCGCCACTGTNGTCTCCGTATTTTTTGTAGCTTCGGGTTTCGGGGACGAATAGTGCCAACTCTACACGAATATTTCTTCGCCACTGTAACCAGAAAAGTATCGTTTCTGCGGCAGTTAGGTTGTCCGCGCCACCAACACCTATCTAGCTTAAACATAAAAAGGTATCACCCGGTGTCTAATATTTAGTGACGCTTAGAATACACTGACTTCAGAAGAAAGTGAAAAAATTTCTTATGTGATCGTGTGACAGAAAGTAACTAGGAAATAAACTGAGAAGTTATGTGAAATTGAGCGAAAAGATGTTTTTGAAAATTAAAGTGTGTGTAATTTTNAACTAGGAAATAAACTGAGAAGTTATGTGAAATTGAGCGAAAAGATGTTTTTGAAAATTAAAGTGTGTGTAATTTTTCGGAGAGTTTACAGACACTGCAGGATAAATTTTGACCAGATCTTTTCTGATAAATTAAGGAAATTTCTTTTAACANTCGGAGAGTTTACAGACACTGCAGGATAAATTTTGACCAGATCTTTTCTGATAAATTAAGGAAATTTCTTTTAACAGTGTAAAAGTCAAATTTGTGGACAGTCGAGGCCATAGCTGCAGTTATGAGTGCGTGAAAACCACACACTTATTCACCAACTGTTGTAGGTTTTTTCAAACTGCAAAGATACTCATTCAGCAAGTGTTATAGGTTAAATAATGTTACGTCAGTTTGAACTGTAAAAAACCTACCCTGTGTTTAGTGTTCTGCTGTCTGGCGTTTCAACTGCGTTGCATTATATTTTAAATCTAGTTTTTAGACGAAAATAATAAACATGCCCCCCAAGTATGTCAACTTACGAAANGCGTTGCATTATATTTTAAATCTAGTTTTTAGACGAAAATAATAAACATGCCCCCCAAGTATGTCAACTTACGAAAAAAAACATCATACCCATAACGAGGATGGAATGGTACATTAATGTTAACACACATGCTGTAAATATTATTTTGGAGCCCTCCAATACCGTAAAAAATAGCTTTTTCAGACTGCTGTGTCTCATAACAAATTAGCCGGGCACGAGCCAAACTACTATAGGAGCCTGTATTGAACTTTGCTACATAATCCTCATCAATAACATCATAGGGTCGCTGCTGAAAGTGCCATAGGTAGACGCAGCCCTACGAGAATACCGCACGCCANAAAGTGCCATAGGTAGACGCAGCCCTACGAGAACACCGCACGCCCGTGTATTAGTTTGTAATGATTTGTTCATGTTGCTCATGGGGGTGGAGTGATGCGCTGGAAGACACTCTCTTTCTAAAGCCGATATTACACGACACATGCAAGCTTCTATATGGCACGAGCCATTGCAAAAGTTCACGAATTAACTTCCAATCATAAATTGGTTTTTAATTATACTTATATACACAAGACATTAGAGGAGCGTATCCGAGTTCGTGAGAGATGGAGGTCTAAATAAAATATATTAATTTTATTTTTAATATTTAAAATGCTATTCATATTCACACAGCTAATTTTTAATTTTATTATTCTCAGTGAGTTCAATGTTTAATGTTTATCTCAATTCCAATTAAAGTCCTTATAATTGTCTCTGTATTGGTTACAGTTATGTAATTCATACTCATTATTAATACATATTCAATCTGTCTATTGCTATAATTGCAAATGNTGTATTGGTTACAGTTATGTAATTCATACTCATTATTAATACATATTCAATCTGTCTATTGCTATAATTGCAAATGTCTTACACTCACGCGTCCAGTTCAGTAGTCCCACCCACCAGTCTCACTCTTCACTGTACCGATGCTCGCAGTCCACAGACTTCATTCTCACTGGTAACTGTCGCCACCACTCGTCGCTTTGCTGGCTCCTGACTTCCCGGTCTTCGCGCATCAGGCGCTTAAGGTCGCTAATCCACCAAACTCTAAACCTTCGGCTCGGAGGCACGTCGCAGNTTAAGGTCGCTAATCCACCAAACTCTAAACCTTCGGCTCGGAGGCACGTCGCAGCTTAAGCAGTCTCGCTGACCTGATCTAGAATGTTCCCCGCACTCCGATAATCGCTGAGAGATGCTAGCGCAATGATATGAACATTATTTCTAAGATAACCCCAGAAATCAAATCCGCCGAAGGACGGGAGCGCACGAGTCCCGATAGTCTTATGTGGGACACGCGGCGGCTCGCCTTTGTAAATCGCGGCACGCTCCTCGTGTTGACACTCAGCTCTTGGCACACTGTTACGCTCGCTTGAGCGGTACGAGGCAAGGGAAGCGTGGCGCGCCAGCAACATGTTACATAGTTTATATACAACGGACTCGCATCCGAGAGAACACGAGTTCGATTCCCGGTACGGTTACCCTGATTTAAACTTTCCATGGTTTTCCGGAAATCCTACATGTGAAAGCTGGGATGGTTCCTTACTACAGGTTGTGTCAGATTCCTTCCCTGGTCCTGCTTCTCCGAGCAACTTGTTCCGTCTCTAATGACCTCGCTGTCGACGAGACGTTTAGCTCTACCTATAGTTACTTAGACTGGTACTTGCATCTGCTACAATAAGATTTACTAGATACCAGCACATATTATATTATGTGTGACAACCTATCAGCAGAACCAAGGGTTGGGAAAACTAACCACGCGGATTACCAAAGACAAAATTATCATCTATTTATTATAATTGCAAATTTTCACACTGCTAATTTTTACTTATAATTTTATCATTATGATCAACTGACATCTAAGAAGTAAAGAGATATTCTCAGTGTTAAAGACATCTCGTGGTGTGCATCTTCTTTGTAAACAAAATAGGGTGGTCTGGAAGAAAAAAAGAGGTCTTCAAGCTTTCGTTGTTGGGACAATAGTAAAGGGCTCATACTGGTCATTGTAAGATTGAGGTATACATATACTGTCCATACAACAGTCACGACAAGTTATCTGCATTACTTCCCACTAACTAATATATACATTTAATGATTTCCTTTTCGGAGAAAATTTATTGTGAAGACACTCAGCGTGTGTATTTGAGAGTGAGTTTATAATTCGGCCAGATCATCCTAACATCACTACTAACTGCTGAGCAGAGCAGCCGGCGGCATTTGACATTGTGTTAGATGCAAACTTTTGCGAAACTTTTCGCCCTACAGCAATAGCAAACACAATGGTTGTCAGCCAAAACTGATAGCTAGGTTCTCACTTCTCCTCATCAGTGAGAAGCGGCTACATATTCAAAATCCACATGTAGAGTTTGCTGAAGACTTGTTACATTTCTGAAATCTGCATTAGAAACGATAATATTTATGCATGTTAAATAATTAATAAATATAGTTATATACGCCAATAATAATCCTGAGAGGAATCCTCATGCTGGATATAAAATCAGCCAAATTTCGAATTTACAAAAAAGATTATTTTGTAATGAGCAGGAATTTACGGATCATGACGCAGTATGCCTACCTGCTGTGCTAGTCTGGAAATTCAGAATGTCAGGATCTGTCAGTAGAAAAAGAAAGAACATTCACTGAAACAACGAGTTAACCGCTGTACATTAAAAACTATTTACACGGAAAGAGGGAAAGAGAAATGTGAGATTTACAGATCGATACCTATCTATGAGGTGAAAATGGCGTATAAATTTAATGATACGTATAGAAGAAATTATAACGGACTTAATGATAAAATAAAATGAATGCAAATAAAAGAATTTACCGCAAAATATATCTGAAATGCAGAACATTCGAAATTTTTAATTAAATGTTGCAGAATATGTTAAACTACAAATTAAGACAAACGACGATAGAATGAGTTATAAAGAAGTATCCTCATATTTCCGTGTTATAGACTTTCAGTGCAAATGGGATGACTTTCAATCTTGGTTAAAAATAAAAATAATAAATAAGTTAATAATATANACGACTTTCAATCTTGGTTAAAAATAAAAATAATAAATAAGTTAATAATATGCCTACGTATGGTACTGAATTTCAAAATAAATGTCAGGAATATTTTAATTTTCTTTAGATTTACCATTAAATGATCCTTTTAGGAAACTCGAGCTTCGGATTCACTGTCTGCTCTGTTATTTGCAAACTTTATGCTTCTTAATATTCATCCCACGTTTTGCGCCATTCACAAACATAATAGTGGCACAGAAAGATAATTATTACTATTTAAACACATTTTATGTAACATGGTTATATAAGACGCTATCGTAAAAATACTGAAAAATTAAACCATCATAACATAATTCCAGTTCAAATGTAGAACGTCTTGGACTAAACCGTGAAATAATGACTGTTTGCTCTCACCGGTTCCTGTCTGTGATCCCCGTAGCAGAATTTCCTTAAGCGCGTGTGACACTCGACATGTTCGGCACAAGCTCGCGCAGAAGCTTCTACGAGACCTGTTGTCCCAGCCTGCATGCAAGCAGCTATGGAGATTTATATGGAATAACCTGTCACACCATACATNTTTATATGGAATAACCTGTCACACCACACATGCTGCCACACAAGTAATCACGAGTGCATTTATTTTAATACTACTTCTTCAACTGGTAACAATTTCCGAGTTTTTGTTTTTATTGGTCAGCACTATTTACTTTATTCTTGTTTAATGGCTTTATCGCGAGTGTGGAAACAAAATAAACAAAATACACCTGCAGTAAGTATGACGCCCTACCACCCTCCGTCTGATAGGCAGAAATTGCAACCATGGAGGAAACCTTCCACCGAAAATTGCACACGACCAATTAAGAAAACGTCCTAGAAATTGACCAGCAGTAAAGTTAATCTTTCATAACACCATACATACAAGCGATCATTAAGATTGCACGGTATCTTCCAAAGACGAGGTGGGGTGAGGTGAAAGTTTTGGGTGACCCTTAACAACGAGTACTGAATGAAATGAGGTGATAATCATGTGCCGGAATACAAGGGCAGAGGAAAACAGGAGATCCGCGAGAAAACCCGCCGACCAGCGGCACCACCTGCCACGATTCCCACTTGAGAAAATCCGGAGTGACCCGACTGGGGATTGAACCCGATTCGCCTTGGTGGAAGGCGAGCAGTCCAACCGCTCAGCCACCGCGGCCCAATCTCCCAAAGGAAACTTCCATCGTGACACATGTGCTTCGGGAATGTTCGGCAGGAGACGCGAGTGGGGGTTCCAGCTGGTGTCGGCTCCAGAAGGACACGGACCAGCGCAGGAGGAGCGATACAAAGGCTCGCTGCAGGACGTTAGTTCAGGGGTCGTTGATAGGGGCGTGTGGCAGGTAAGGCGCGGGGGTCCGCCGGCGGGCGTAACTTCCACGTGGAAGGAGACAGGGCGGTGAGCTGCGCTCCGGCGCGAGCCAAAGGGAGCTAAGTTTGGACACTCGCCGACCTACTCTGCTCCGGCGGTCTCTCTCTCAGTCCGCGCTGATTCATGCCGTTCCGCCTAGCTGCCCCATCTGACCGCGCTCCTCGTGTGACTCACTCGCGACACACGCATGCCCCTCAGTACTCTTACACTATCGCCCTTCCCGTACAACTACAGCATTCATCCGTAAGAGGTCGTACGCTATACTACATACCCTTTACAGCCTTCAGAATTTTCTACCACTTAAAGCCATATTGACATTGGTACAGTCGCTGATATAACCTTTTTTTTTATTATTGCGACGTGTTTTATGGTGACGTCACGAAAAATCTAGCAGCTGAACTTCATCGCAAGCTTGTGTTCCGTTTTTGATCAACCTGAAATAAAGTGATCACTTGTTTCCTTATTTTGATAAACTGAATTGGTTACGTCTGGATGAACGACGTCAGCTCCTCAGTCTCGCACTAGCATACAAAATACTATCATAGTATATTGCAACGCCAGAATACTTACGTACTCGGCTGAGAACCCAGGGGAATGATGACACTATTAACACGCATGCTAAAAATACACCTAGCTCAAATATTCCAGATCACAAAACACAGGTATATGCCAATTATCTCACCGTCTCTGTCACACGAGCATGGAATAATTTATCCATAGAGGTAAGGAACTCGACAAGCAGTGCTGCCAAATACATTAAGAATATGTGCCGATGATTCCACACACACACATGCACGCGCGTCATTAGTCCGTAGCATTTTAATTTGTTTAGCTTTTTTTTCGTTAAATATTTGTACGACTTAGCAACACCTGTTTATGTATATATTCGCTTTAATCTATTTGTAATTTCTTGCTGTCGATTCGTCAATTTATTTCAAGGAGTTGCCGCATTTAATTTTCATCAATCTGTAAGTATTTATTTTATTGCGTTGATACTTAACTTTTTGTTTTCCTCAGCTACTTTGTAGGTTCTGCGCATTAAAATTTTTATTAGTAATGCGGGCTATGATACACATTATTGTGATATTGTTTTTTTTGTATTTCTTTAAACATTTCCTTGTCTCTAGTCCTGCTCAAGATTTGTGCATAGTTGGAAACCACAGACAATTTTTAGAGTTTTATATATTTGTACTATTATATTTCTGTTTCGCTTCTTGTTAATTTAAGTATTTAAGTATATTTCTATCTTGTTCATTATGTTTACGCATGTGTGCATTATTTTATATCTAGTTAAGTGTAAGAGAAGGCATCGAAGACTTAATAACGCCAGTATAAATAAAGTCTAAATAAATAAAGAAATAAAATTAAAAAATATATAAATCCATATGTATGAACTATTACAAAAAGTGGACCATTCCTCTTACTAATCCTAAACCTTCGTTGTCTCTCTCGATGGTCTCTACGTGACTTAACACCACTGAGGAGCGCGGAAGCGATAAGGTTGACACTGCCTCGGCATCAGGTGCCACATCGCTCCTAAGCGCAAGGCTCTGAACTGGCGTGCAGGTTCCCGTCGTGCTGCGAGTAGCAATGGGACTTTTTGCGGTGATCGTATTATTATATTGGTGTAACTTCTTTAAAAATTTTCAATGCAGGGCCCATGAGTAGTTCTAAAGGTATCTAAGGCGTATATTTTTTGATACAGGTCTTTAAAAAAAGTAGTTTTTAGCCGTTTTGGAGTACTCTGAAATGGTGTTTCTAACATGCGTGACATTTTGAAAGCACTCAACAGCCGTCATTTGAAGTGTGTGTTCCTTCTGTAGATAAGCACATTGGTCGCACGTTTATTAGTTTCGTGGAAAAACGTGTCGATTTCTCGGAGGCTATGCGCACTGCATTTTTTTAATGATCTTTAGCCAAATAACCGCGTTTCCAAAGGCTTTACTTTTAGAAACTCCAGGGTGCGTTTTCTGGTGTTGTCAGATCAAGGTTTCNAAATAACCGCGTTTCCAAAGGCTTTACTTTTAGAAACTCCAGGGTGCGTTTTCTGGTGTTGTCAGATCAAGGTTTCTTGGAGACTGTGGAAGAGGAGTTGGACAGTTGTCCAATCCTCGTCCCCTTCCAATATATTCTAAATACTGTTATCAGACGATGTCTAACAGCCAACGGTTCTGTTCGTCAACTAAGTGATCTCCTAATGACGACTGGCTCACCCCACAACTGCGGGATGTGGGAACCCTGAACACTGTATAGTTCCAGCACGATGGCGCTCCGGCAAATCTGAGTATTGGTTCCCAATATATGGAATAACAACTGAATTATTTTATCTTTTGCTATCCTACATAACTGCCTTAACAATATGTTGTATTTACTATGCTTCTAAATAATGTCAGCAGAAATAGTTTGGTTAAAATTTGTTAAATTTTTTAATAGATATGACGAACATATCAAAACTATTTCTTTGTCCGCCATTTTGAAAATAAGTGTCTGGCCATACTAAAATTAAAAAAATTTACATGCCCTAGCGGTGTGCGAAATTTGGTGGAAATTACATTAATGGTTTCGGAAATGTGGAAAAATGTTCAATTTTCTCACCTGGTAATATTTTACAAAAATGCTGGCAAAAAATTATTTCTGTACGTATAATCGACGCTTCTAATGAAGTGTGAGAGTACACAATTTTGCTGAATGTGGTTGAATTTATTAATAAATTAAACATGCAAGATATTAATCATTTATATACAGCATACGTCACTTTAAAAAAAAANTGGTTGAATTTATTAATAAATTAAACATGCAAGATATTAATCATTTATATACAGCATACGTCACTTTAAAAAAAAATGCCTGCCTCACCTGAAACAGTAAGTTTACATTTATTTTCTATAGCACGACTAGTGTGTAAAATTTTTTGGTAATCGAATGATTGTTCCTGGAGAATAACACAAAATCCAATTTTTTTTCATGTGTCGACAAAAAGTTGTGTATTAGCACATTCGATGATTGTCATACGTATTGCAAGTAAAAATACTTATTTTTTAATAGGTAACATAGTTTCATAGATACAGGATACTAAGCTAAAACGTTTAAATAACTGCCTTTCTGAAAATGTCTGGCACACTTGAAACGTATAAATTAATATGACCATCTACAGTAATATTTCTTTACAAAATTTGGTAGGAATCGGTTTATTGTTCCCCGCGATATTACATAAAAACTATATATATCTATGTAGGGCTCTCTTACAAAGTGTGGAGAAATGTGGCTCTGTATATACACATTTTATTACTATAACAGATACAGCTGCCTAACAAAGTAAAGTTGAAATATGTTTCGTATAACCTAGATACAGAAACTAAGCTAAAATATTTATTTGGCCACCATTCTAAAAATAAGGGTCTGATCTTATTAAAACATATTAGTTTACATGGGCTGTAGTAGTGTCACTTGTCTGGAAATTTGGTTTTAAAATGTTGGTTTTATCCAGATATATTATATAATAATTTTATTTTTCATGTAAAGCTATCTTACAAAATGGCTGACAATAGAGGTTCCGAGTAGTCTCATTTGAGAGTTGTAATATATATAGCCAGCTTACGAAGTTAACTTGGAATTGATTACATGATTTCGAAGACATATAATACTAAACAAAAAAACCGGCTGTACGGCTACCAGTTTGAAAATACGTGTGTTGCCTAAACATACCACTTTACGTCAGCTTGTGCAGTGCTACTTATTTGCCTAATTTAGTAGGAATCGGTCAATTGTTCCCCGAGATATGACCTAAAAAAATTATTTTTCCTTGTTGTGCTCTCTTACAACAAAGCCAAAAAAGAGGCTTTTTTTGGCATTAATGATGCTTGTATTACGTCCTAATGGCATGTAAAATTTTATCGAAATTGACCAAACGGTATGGAAGATATACCAAAAAAATCCAAAATATGTAAGTGATTGCCATTAGTGACTAGTCAATGTATATTGTATATTTTCTCATGGCCTGTCATAGTATTACTTAAGTGTCAACTTAGGAGAAAATAGGTTTAGAAGTTTTTGAAATATAATGGTAATTCTTTAATGTGGCTCTTTCTTAAAAAATGACGGGCCAAGAACAATATATATTTCTATATTCATCGCCTCACTTGTAATAAACTAAAAGAAAAATATGCTGACCAGGATTCGTTCTAAATAGCGGAGTCAAATACGACTCATGTAAAGCTACGAGTGAAAAATAAATCTCTGATAATAGATGCTAGAGAAATGCTGGATCTACTCTCGTATCATCACATGTCGAATGTTTAACACAGGCATGTATAAAACAGCTGCAACGATACAATGATCTATGTTGTCAGATTTTTTTTTCCGAACCTGAGCAATGTATTTAAATACAGCACGCTAGACCAAGGACCTACGCACACGCCAAGAACTGAACAAAAAGAAAAACCTCTATTCATAGCGGGAAACGTGGAGCTAGAGCTGGAGTCGGAACACCATCTATTTTTCATGTTTTCTTTCCTGATTTGAAGACAGTAGTAATTCCAATGAATTAACTCGTTCTTATCAGCTGGTNTGGAGCTAGAGCTGGAGTCGGAACACCATCTATTTTTCATGTTTTCTTTCCTGATTTGAAGACAGTAGTAATTCCAATGAATTAACTCGTTCTTATCAGCTGGTTATACAAACTTGACGTATGGAGATGAATGTTCACCATTTCTATGCCAAGCCACATCAAGTTACGTTGGTTACGCCACGCCACGGGCTAGTTATGGACGCTGGTAGTTATCTAAAACTGAGATGTTAATTTCCTTGTGCGACGCTTTGTGTTAACGCCACGTCGGTTGTGGACGGGCACTGTCGTCTAACCGCCTCCTNTGGTTGAATTTATTAATAAATTAAACATGCAAGATATTAATCATTTATATACAGCATACGTCACTTTAAAAAAAAAGGCCTGCCTCACCTGAAACAGTAAGTTTACATTTATTTTCTATAGCACTACTAGCGTGTAAAATTTTTTGGTAATCGAATGATTGTTCCTGGAGAATAACACAAAATCCTAATTTTTTTTCATGTGTCGACAAAAAGTTGTGTATTAGCACATTCGATGATTGTCATACGTATTGCAAGTAAAAATACTTATTTTTTAATAGGTAACATAGTTTCATAGATACAGGATACTAAGCTAAAACGTTTAAATAACTGCATTTCTGAAAATGTCTGGCACACTTGAAACGTATAAATTAATATGACCATCTACAGTAATATTTCTTTACAAAATTTGGTAGGAATCGGTTTATTGTTCCCCGCGATATTACATAAAAACTTTATATATCTATGTAGGGCTCTCTTACAAAGTGTGGAGAAATGTGGCTCTGTATATACACATTTTATTACTATAACAGATACAGCTGCCTAACAAAGTATAGTTGAAATATGTTTCGTATAACCTAGATACAGAAACTAAGCTAAAATATTTATATGGCCACCATTCTAAAAATAAGGGTCTGATCTTATTAAAACATATTAGTTTACATGGGCTGTAGTAGTGTCACTTGTCTGGAAATTTGGTTTTAAAATGTTGGTTTTATCCAGATATATTATATAATAATTTTATTTTTCATGTAAAGCTATCTTACAAAATGGCTGACAATAGAGGTTCCGAGTAGTCTCATTTGAGAGTTGTAATATATATAGCTAGCTTACGAAGTTAACTTGGAATTGATTACATGTTTTCGAAGACATATAATACTAAACAAAAAAACGGGCTGTACGGCTACCAGTTTGAAAATACGTGTGTTGCCTAAACATATCACTTTACGTCAGCTTGTGCAGTGCTACTTATTTGCCTAATTTAGTAGGAATCGGTCAATTATTCCCCGAGATATGACCTAAAATAATTATTTTTCCTTGTTGTGCTCTCTTACAACAAAGCCAAAAAAGAGGCTTTATTTTGGCATTAATGATGCTTGTATTACGTCCTAAAGGCATGTAAAATTTTATCGAAATTGACCAAACGGTATGGAAGATATACCAAAAAAATCCAAAATATGTAAGTGATTGCCATTAGTGACTAGTCAATGTATATTGTATATTTTCTCATGGCCTGTCATAGTATTACTTAAGTGTCAACTTGGGAGAAAATAGGTTTAGAAGTTTTTGAAATATAATGGTAATTCTTTAATGTGGCGCTTTCTTAAAAAATGACGGGCCAGGAACAATATATATTTCTATATTCATCGCCTCACTTGTAATAAACTAAAAGAAAAATATGCTGACCAGGATTCGTTCTAAATCGCGGAGTCAAATACGACTCATGTAAAGCTACGAGTGAAAAATAAATCTATGATAATAGATGCTAGAGAAATGCTGGATCTACTCTCGTATCATCACATGTCGAATGTTTAACACAGGCATGTTTAAAACAGCTGCAACGATACAATGATCTATGTTGTCAGATTTTTTTTCCGAACCTGAGCAATGTATTTAAATACAGCACGCTAGACCAAGGACCTACGCACACGCCAAGAACTGAACAAAAAGAAAAACCTCTATTCATAGCGGGAAACGTCGAGCTAGAGCTGGAGTCGGAACACCTACTATTTTTCATGTTTTCTTTCCTGATTTGAAGACAGTAGTAATTCCTATGAATTAACTCGTTCTTATCAGCTGGTTATACAAACTTGACGTATGGAGATGAATGTTCACCATTTCTATGCCAAGCCACATCAAGTTACGTCGGATACGCCACGCCACGGGCTAGTTATGGACGCTGGTAGTTATCTAAAACTGAGACGTTAATTTCCTTGTGCGACGCTTTGTGTTAACGCCACGTCGGTTGTGGACGGGCACTGTCGTCTAACCGCCTCCTNCGTTAATTTCCTTGTGCGACGCTTTGTGTTAACGCCACGTCGGTTGTGGACGGGCACTGTCGTCTAACCGCCTCCTTACTGTCGTGACACGTGTTCCGTCCCACTTCAGACGCAGTGAATGCATCAACTTACATCAACACAGCGAGAGAGCAACGTTCGCTCGTGCTGACACAAACAGAACTATGTTGCAAAATGTATAGGAAATTCCCATAAATTATTTGAGAATGCACACTACATGCTGGAGAAAGGGCAGATTTTAACAGCTGTGCGTATTTCTGTTAATTTAACAAACGAGACAATCTATAGTTATACAAATTTATTACCGGCATGTTTTAGTTTTGTTTAAAAACAGCCTAGAAAAAATATACTACGTATGAAATATTTCATATTGAACATATTTAAAGCCAATTCGCATTGAGCGCGTTTTTTAACATTACTTTTACACTGTCGATTTTTTTTTNCATATTGAACATATTTAAAGCCAATTCGCATTGAGCGCGTTTTTTAACATTACTTTTACACTGTCGATTTTTTTTTTAATCGTAACTTTGTTTACAGTGGAGTTAAGGATGGCTCTTTTTTTTAATCTTATACCGTAAAACCACATACGCTGTATCTGGGATCCATAAATGACTCATACGTATACTATACGTGTGGGANAAATCTTATACCGTAAAACCACATACGCTGTATCTGGGATCCATAAATGACTCATACGTATACTATACGTGTGGGATGGCATGTATAAATATTATAAATCTGTAGTAATTGTAGTTTGTAGCTGCATATGAAAAATTTTACAAATATTTCAAACATCTAAATTAAATGCCACAAAAACTTATTTCTCATCTGAATGACGCCGAAATGAGTCAATAAGTTTTCTTAAGGTTTAAAGTTTTTTTTTCAAATATTTAATTTGTTTATTACTAAAATAATCACAAACGAAAAAAAGTATTTTAAATTTTACTGTAATCATTTACCAGAACACAATATACAATTGAGTTGGAAATCGGGTGGAATATGAAAGTGAATACGGGAAAATAATAATGACAAAAAAGGTCTTTCAATTCTACTGGTTGACATTATATTAATTTACATTGTTTTGAAGTGTAAAAAACCATACGTCACTTTTAATTCAACGTGAACACAAAACTGCACGATATACACCTAAAAACCACGATAACGCTTTTTTAATGCAACGAGCTCCAAGATATCTTCAATGATAATTGCCATTTATTTTCACAGTACCGTTAAATGTCAAGAATAGACAGAGAACCTCCGAGGTATCTCACTTCCCAGTAGGCCTACGTGAAATGTGTACATGCGTGTGACCTGCAAGAAGTGCCAGTTGCAAATAAATAAACTGTTTCCATTCGTTTGTACGCTGGTTATTTCAGATTGGATACATAATACATTCTTCCGTCGAAACTAGATTCCAACTCACATGTTTCCGTCAGTTACACAACGATGTGTGTAGTTATACGCTAAAGTGCAGCTAAACAATACTGACGAACACGAATTAACTNTCCGTCAGTTACACAACGATGTGTGTAGTTATACGCTAAAGTGCAGCTAAACAATACTGACGAACACGAATTAACTGCAAACATTAATTATTCAAGAGAGCACGCAGTGTGTGTTGACGTGGCATTTAAAAATGAGCAGCAGCTGTGGAAACCTGAAGCTGTCACCAAAATATGTGATGATAAGGACTGACGTGTTGTTTTATATATATTTCTGTGACACGATAATATGACTGAGATTCAATGACGGACTCTTTAAGTAGAATTTTAAACGCAATTAAAAATATTTCGCGTTGTGTCATTACTCCNACTGAGATTCAATGACGGACTCTTTAAGTAGAATTTTAAACGCAATTAAAAATATTTCGCGTTGTGTCATTACTCCTTAGCCCCACCGTTTTCGGGTGACTCGATCACAAGACTCATAATCTGGGCAGTGTGATATTTGCAAAATTAAACCTCACATCACACCCGATAAAATATTTATCTCGTAATGCTGAGAGATGCCTGATAGATCTACGAAAATGCGACGCAAGGGAACTGCAAAGTGAATCACTCAGAAGGAATAGCATCAAATGATCTATCATCACGGCAGTCGCCTACCAGGAGCTAGTTCTGCGTTTGACGTTCACAGGCACGGAAGCGATAAGGGCAATGCCAACACGCGCATCAAGTGCACCCATCACCCCTACGCGCAAGGCTCAGGGCTGGCGTGCAGTGTTCTCGTAGTCTTGCGTGTACCTATGGGACTTTTAGCGGTGACCCTATAGTTTTATTGGTAAAACGTCTGTAGCATAATCCAATACAGTTACTCGTCTTGGTGTCCGGATAGCATATTTTAAACTACATGTGTCTTAAAAAGATATTTTTAACCACGCTGGGGTGCTCCACAATGATATTTACAGAATGTATGAGATCTTGACTGTAACATTCGTTCCTCTTCTGGNAACCACGCTGGGGTGCTCCACAATGATATTTACAGAATGTATGAGATCTTGACTGTAACATTCGTTCCTCTTCTGGGTTGCGTTTTTTCCTTAGGTAAACATGCTGCGGATATGTTCGATTATTTCCAGAGGCAAAAAAAACTTATTTAANGGGTTGCGTTTTTTCCTTAGGTAAACATGCTGCGGATATGTTCGATTATTTCCAGAGGCAAAAAAAACTTATTTAAGATATTCTGCAAGGTATTTTAAAAACCAAGCAGGCGACAGCCTTAGTTAAAAACTAAAAGCCCTCACGATGTACCAGTAGTTAAGTGCCCACAGTACTTCGTAAGAATTGCGAAGTTCACATACTGAGCTTCTACGCAAGTGTGCGTGCTTGCACGCCTTGCTTATTCGTACGCATACGTTTATGATGCAATTATGATGAATGGTTTCTAACCTTATACTTCATCAGAATTAAAACATTTGAAGATAATTGCAGCCGTCATGAACTACGGACTTCAAATAGAAAAAAATTTGGTAATGGACAATAAAAGTGCTATTAAACTAATTGGAAGTTTTGAGAATAAATAGCAAATGCAGCTATAGACATCATGGTTCATTTCACCAATGACATTCTTATTACAATAGATCATCAACTTGAAATATGTGCCTTCGAATGATAGTGTTGCAGATATTTTGACAAAAGTATTTATTACTGTGCAAATATATTACTCTTAAAAATTTAATTATTTGGAGAATGCTACATAGTAGTTCCGATTTTGGACGTGTAAAAATGAAAATAGGAACTAAGGGAGACCGTTGGACTTGCTTTCCATGCATATTTATTTCTGTATGGTGAGCAAATAAGAAGAGTGTTAGTAAAATTAACGAAACAGCAAGGGACATTAAAATGCATGTGTTTTTTACTGCCATTTTATTTTTTATGAAATACACCAATATTTTATCAACATAAAGCTACATAGTAAATTTAAGAAAAACCGCCGAATTATGATAATTCGCTCTTTAATTTTTTTTGTTAATTCTACAGTCCACCGTCAAAATTGTCTAATGGTTTCTGTTATTTAATAGGTAGATGACTCGTTATTCTCTGTAAAAAGGCCCGAAGGAGCTCAGTTCTGCTTCATGACATTAAGGGCCGCGATTCCTTACATTAACTATACAGGATGATTCTAAAATCATGGTACAAACATTGAGGGCGGGTAGAGCTCACTAAAACAAACAATTATTGTATAGGAATATATGGGCGGGAGTGACACGTTGAGGCACACACACAAAAATTACACACTAAATGCAACACATTGTTTATTTACAACGTCGCCGCTAAATGCCTTTTTACAGTAATGTTTATAATAATTGCTCGAAATTGCTACCACTGACAGTAATGCAAGCTTGGTAGCGTCGGTGGAGTGATTGGCGAACAGATTCAAATACGCCGGGTATTTCACGCACGCCACCATTGTCAGCCAATCACGCCATATGTAGAGGTCGCCAAGCATGCGTGACTGTTGGTGGATGCATTTCCAGCAACTGTTTTAACATTTTCTGTACGGAAT
>NQII01001493.1:369178-398991 GCA_002778355.1 Clitarchus hookeri | reverse complement strand
ATATAGGATGAACACGCAGCTTTCTTTTCTTTTCCGTTTCGAAGAAGTCTAACTTTATAATCCATTCGGCTTCCATTTCGGGAATAAAGGACAGCACATGCACTCTGTTAAATAAGTCAGCAGACAGCATTGCAAAATAAAAACAACTCCGTTAATTTTGTGAGTTGTCAGCGAGATCACGTGATACCGGCAGTACAGGGTCATGTTTCACATTGACACTATGTTAAGAGATGGCAATAGGTCTTATTGAAACACAGCAGTCAAGGTAAAGCCAGTGTACACGAACGTGTTTCTTGAAACTTGTGCCGTGGAAAGTGAAGTTATCGTAATCCCAGCCTTCACATCTGACTTTCACTACAGTAAATAAAAAAAATTAAGGGCCACANGGAAAGTGAAGTTATCGTAATCCCAGCCTTCACATCTGACTTTCACTACAGTAAATAAAAAAAATTAAGGGCCACAAAGTTGTAAATGAAAACATAAACTTTACACTATATACTGTAGGGCATAAGTTACCAACAGAAATAATACAACAATGAAAATATTTTAATACTTCAGAAAAAAATTACTAAGCATTAGGTCCAGTAGCTACGGAAATTTCTGTTTTCGTAAAAATTTTCACATGCGTGTTATGCCCCTGACTTAAAAAAAAAATTTATACACAATACTTTGAAATATTCGGTTGGGTTGCAATGTCTCGTTTTTTTGTTGCACGAAACTCATTCCAGCAATTTGCCACGTTATGTTCGCCAATACATCTTTTATGCCCTCTTCATACACAACAACTGCTAGGAACTTCCACTGCAACAGTAAGTCTCAAGATGGATGGCAGTAATTGGTGAATTTGTTATTTCTGGTAACAAACATACAATGTTATCATTTGAGTGGAAAGGGAACTAACTAATGCTGGAAACCGTATCTCACTAGCTAAACTAGTAAGACACACATCATTTTCAATTTTGGCGAATTTATAGCTAGTTATCCATAAAGTGATATATAAGTTAAAAAAAGATATACTTGTTTCCAAATTTATTCTGGCACCCGTTTGTTTTTATATTTCAGCTCTATTTATAAAAATCATAATAAAAAAACATTACATTTAAATAGCTCTAAATTGGTTTTTACTCGTACATAACTTTCTACAGAAAAATTTGTCCGATAATTCCAGATATATGTAGTCGTTTCAAAAAATATAACATTCAAACTATTTTACCGATTTCAATAATTTAATCATCCTATTGTGTGTTTTTACAGTAACAATCTTAAAAAAATTATGTAACACAGATTGAACCAAATGTTTACAGCAAAATATTATTTTAACGAATTTACTAACGGACTAACTTTTGACGGGTTCTGTATATACTAAGAGTTCAATCACGATTTAATTGCGTAAAAAGCCTTAGCAAAAATTATTTTGGCACAGTAGACCTGGTGAAGCAAACTAAATTGTGCATTGAAAATAATGTAAGCCCACCAACGCCCATGCAAACATGCGGGTGAAAAAATGCAGTAAGTGTTTGTAATTTATTTGTTAATAGCGCAGTATAGCATTAAAATACGTATTTTAATACAGTAATACGTAATCTAACACGATAAAAAATTTAACAACGAAACTTCATAATAGTAAAGTTGGCTTACATCACAATAATAATCGCATTAATGCAGAGATTAAGAGTGTAGGATTTTCTTTTAATTAAAAGTGAAATTAATCAGGAACGTATATCGCCGATTACTAACACAATACAATCAATAAACATCAAAAGGTTTGAAAGCTTAACATAAGTAATACAAATTAAATGCGCTGTTTTAATATCAGTGTTACGATAACTTTGCTTCACTGATATATCCGCCAAGTTTTCTAAGATTATCATTTGCATTTTATTCTCAAAAATCACTTAATGCATACGTAAAAAGTGTTCGTGGGCCCTTGTTAACATTATTATACACTAATGATTTCGAAATTCCGCTACAGCGGTGTGCTTGAATTATCTCGGGAACAGAGATGTAAGGTCAAATTCTGAGCTTACTTCATCACAGGACGCCGTAATAGCACATAAATAATAATGCTTCATGCATGTTGGTTCAATGCATTAACCTGTGTCGTTAGGTACTCGGTTCGTAATTAGCTAAGCTGTTACTATATCTGTTTTCAATTATTTAAGCATTTAAACAATCGGCCTCTATTCAGGCACTTGCTACACACATCACCGCTACCACCAGCATAGCTGTGATTAACTGCAAAACATTTTTGTTTCTATGCATCAGGCACAGTGGTTTCGGAGTTCGCCTAAGGACTATTTTCCTGATTTGTGGTCCTGTAAATAAAGTGAATGCTAATTTTATTCAAGGTNTTTCGGAGTTCGCCTAAGGACTATTTTCCTGATTTGTGGTCCTGTAAATAAAGTGAATGCTAATTTTATTCAAGGTTAGACACGGCTGGGAATCAAAACCGACATCCTTTATTATCTTTGAAGGATTCAACGTACACTGTTAATATATTCTTGTTCTTCTACAGAAAATCGTGTCGCTCAGCTGCCAAAATAACTTTTAAAAGTCTACGACCATAAGAGTTTCCTTTCAAATAAATACGTCGTAGATATGCATGTTATACGTTACGAAGATAATGTAATATTACCATGTTTTTACTTCGGTCACAAAAATGAAATTAAGCTAATCGATTGATTCTGCAGGATATGCCTGCTGAAATTTTTACGTGCAAAGAAATATTACTGAAGGAAAAAAAAAATGTTTTCAGCTTTGTATTTTCTTGTATGGGCCATAAGGAAATATTTCATCCAAAATCAATTTTAAAAGTTTCCAGCCATGAAAAGTGACAAACATGTATAATTTCGACGAAGATAAAAATAACATTCAAACCATTGCACTGATATAATGAAAAACATCTAGTTAATGTAGAACGAAAACCAGAGAAAGTGAATTACATTAGCACGGAATCTNGCACTGATATAATGAAAAACATCTAGTTAATGTAGAACGAAAACCAGAGAAAGTGAATTACATTAGCACGGAATCTCTGGAAAAGTTTCGCAATTTAATGGCTAAAATTATGAGTTAGGCATATGTTATTTGGTTTGGTGTAGGACCGAAACAAAAGTTGAACTAAAATAAGTTAATCTTAGTGTAATATTGGTAATACACTGAAGAGCCAAAAAACTGGCATAGGCGTGCGTATGCAAATAACANAAGTTAATCTTAGTGTAATATTGGTAATACACTGAAGAGCCAAAAAACTGGCATAGGCGTGCGTATGCAAATAACATAGGTATGGAACCAATCAGAGTAACGCGACGTGGTTGGCAGCTAGATTGGTAACTGCTGCTACAAAGGCAGGTTATCAATATTTAAGTGAGTTTGAACGTGGTTTTATAGTCAGCGCACGAGAGATGGGACATAGCATCTCCGAGGTAGCGATAACATTTGGATGTTCGCGTACGACCATTTCACGAGTGTACCGTGATTATCGGGAATCCGGTAAAACATCACATCTTTGACATCGCTGCGGCCGGAAAAAAGATCGTGAAAGAACGGGACAAACGAAGACAGACGAGAATCATTAAACGTGACAGACGTGCAACCCTTTCTCAAATTGGCGCAGATTGGATTTGTGGACTGCCCTGCAGGATTCATGGTGTGAATTGCCTCCTGCATACCTTCAGACATTAGTCGAGTCCATGCCACGTCGTCTTGCGGCACTTCTGCGTGCTCGGGGGACCCTACACGATATTAGGCAGGTGTACCAATTTTTTTGGCTCTTCAGTGTTTATCACGGTTGAGAATGAGTCCGCTGAGCAATTAAGTTACCATTTCCGCAATAAATATAATGTAATTCAGGCACACTTAGTTTGTAGTTATATACTTACCACAAAAGTGGAGATTTTTTAGCATTATCTGGAATTAATAGCTGGGAGTGTGTTTAACAAATATACACTGTTTCACGATACGATGCTTTTATTTTAGGTAGTCTATAGCTGTGTGTACCAAGAATGTAAACAAAATTATTTAGATAAGTATAGTAAAATAATTTTTTTTGTAGCAGAAAGCAGGGGATAAGCACCTACTACTGGAATAACAATCGCTTTTTTAATGCTGTGGTTAAAAGACACGCCTAATTTTTAAACGTCTGTTGTGACACGCATATGACACGTAAACAAAAATGACACACAATCAACGTAATGCCACGAATATGTACGCCATTTGCGAAGTTATTGCCCGCAGTGAGGTAGCGCGCANATGACACACAATCAACGTAATGCCACGAATATGTACGCC
Organism: Clitarchus hookeri; assembly: GCA_002778355.1. Classification (NCBI taxonomy): domain Eukaryota; kingdom Metazoa; phylum Arthropoda; class Insecta; order Phasmatodea; family Phasmatidae; genus Clitarchus; species Clitarchus hookeri. Next base: position 394,701 of record NQII01001493.1, on the reverse strand, counting down.
ATTTGCGAAGTTATTGCCCGCAGTGAGGTAGCGCGCAAACGGATGGCGTCAGAGCAGTGATGACGCCACAGCAGTGCGCGCGGCCTTCTGTCTAGTGGTGTTGGCTCAGCACAGCGTTCCCTACGTCGAGGACGAGACAAGTGTCCGTGTAGGGTACATATGACACGTTCTCAACTCCTTTGACGTTTCTTTTAAACATCGAGGATATACATGGATGATAAACACAGACTGAAGCTGAATTCGACCGATTCCCGCCTTCAAAGAATGTCCCAACATTGCCTCCTACCATCGCTAACATGAGTGCCAAAGGTACACAGTCAATACTGACGAACGTGTATCTTTACGTTTGAATTTTTAACAAACTTAAACTTTTAATAAATAAAATACTTCTTCCAACTTGAATATGTCCTGGTATGCTTAAAACCAAATTCGAATAAGCGTACAAACACCTCAAAGCACTTGCTTACACACACAGTATTCTAACATCGTATCCTATCCACGTCCATTTTGATAGCGCGATTGGCAGAAACGTAGTTCATTGTTAGAACACGGGGACAGGCTACTGCGCATATAGCACGAGGACTCTACGCATAATTTCCTCTAAGTTATCAACTTGCTGACCGAAGTCTACGGATTTTGGAGGGTAGAATTGGAAAGCTTAGAAACGGGAATACTAGATAAGAGATTTCACCAAAACTCCGAGCAATTAATTTACCAGAACGATGCTTTATTTAAGCATTATATCTTGTGCAATAAAGAAATGTGCAATGACAAAATATTATTTCACAAGTTTGGCAAAAATTGCTGCCTCATCCTTGGATATTGTACGATAGCTCCTAGCATCCTGAAGGCTACATTTCAAAAGTCGTTTTTACCGTTCATTTATAAAAGTATACCGTCTTCAATAATATTCTGAAGTATTCTTGATGTTTTTCATTTATCTGCTTCATTATGTCCTCCACGAAGTTCTAATATGCATTATAGAACTGAAATGATGGATAATGCTCTTTATTTCTCACATCTTTGACCGCGGGTATCACTGCGTAAGTCGGAAACTGTGGAATGACGCCTTAAATACGCCATAAAGTCCAGGCTGCTAAAGAGAATAAAGGCTGAAACCTATAAACCATAAAACCAATATAATGCTTTTTAAGAAATTTACTGCCTTTTATGTACATCCGTATATTTTATTAACCATAACAGCACGAGCATGCATCTATACTAAAATGATAAAGTGTTTTATCACTTATTCACTTAAAACAGCACGAATGCGCAATAAAAAAAACGTATCCTATGATATATGTGGCACGACATTTAAATCTCCATAAAATCTGCGGAGTGAGGACAATTAACTTACACAAGTGTAAAGTGCAATTTTTCTAAACTTACAAAAAATGTAATGTTTTTAATGTTCAAATCTCAAAACTTAACCTCCATTTCGTGGAATGCGCACACCTAAGACTGTTGTTTGATACAACAGTTATATATTTTAATTTAGCTAATGCATCTGATTCATGTAAAAATTTTCGTGTGACGTCACATGGAACAAAACATTAGATATACAGAAGATAATGAAAAAAAAAAGGTTCCTTAATACTTTGTTCAATTTTGAAGATATTGTATACGAATTTCAAAAATGTACTTTAAACAACAGCCTAAATGTCTGGCATATAAAGTGGAAAATATCTGTGTAGGAAATGAAAATGTAATATAAATGCGATTATATCACATGTATAACAAAGTGATTAGTTAAAAATATAACTCATTATTTGCCGTTTAATCTGTACCCACTCTTCCCCTGGAGTAAAGATACAAAGTTTACTCGAGAAGGCTATGTATACTATGTAGCAACCAGATAAACATTTAACGTTTGCATGTTAGTATAACTACACAAAGGAAGCAGGTTTCCCGCTAGAAGGATTCCCACACAATGAAAGCAGGTGCAGGCTTGTCGGCGCTGGTACGCCTGCACCGACCAGCTTCAGGAAGTCTGTGTGTTAGCAGGTGCAACCGCACACAATGAAAGCAGGTGCAGGCTTGTCGGCGCTGGTACGCCTGCACCGACCAGCTTCAGGAAGTCTGTGTGTTAGCAGGTGCAACCGCACACAATGAAAGCAGGTGCAGGCTTGTCGGCGCTGATACGCCTGTGCCGACCAGCCTGCCAGAATAAGTAGGTTGTTCTTGTTCGCTGGTTACCTGCGCAGTTAGTATATCCGAAAGTGCTGTTGAGTGATAAAAAATAATGGACATCGAATCTCTTATTCAGGCTGTGTATAAAAGACATCCCATTTGGGATAAGCGGGATAGTTCACATGTCAATCGAGTTGTTCTGCAGAAATGCTGGAAAGAAATGGAGCCAAGAAATGAATGTGGATGGTAAGTCGGTGTAATGAATGTATTTGTAATATTATTTTTAACACGTTAAAACATCATTTGCCACCAGTTAGTGCCACCGAATTTGATGTCGTGAACACATAAAGGTCCACACACTTCTGTTTATGGATTGTACACCAAAGGATGGTTTGCAAAANGAATTTGATGTCGTGAACACATAAAGGTCCACACACTTCTGTTTATGGATTGTACACCAAAGGATGGTTTGCAAAAAACACTGTAAAAATATCCCTGACGGTGTTACCAGCATTTGTAGACCTTCCAGTAGCATGCCTCAGAAGATGTATTTCAGCAGTAACTTCCATATCAGTGAGGTGTCTTTCAAAACCGTCTANCTTCCAGTAGCATGCCTCAGAAGATGTATTTCAGCAGTAACTTCCATATCAGTGAGGTGTCTTTCAAAACCGTCTATGTTCCGAATGGTGTTCCGCAAAATACACAAGCACTTAATTATATCATCTGCTATTGTAATGTCAGTTTCGATGCATTTAGAAAGTAGTCGCCATTTTGCATATAGTTTACTAAAAGAACATTCGATAGATTTCCTTACCCTTCTCATCCGTTTATTAAAGCATTCATGTTGAATACACAGGAAATGCTTCATATATCATCAAAAATTCAAAATTAATAAAACTAAAAAACTTTAAGACCATATTCGCTCACTGGGCTAGACTTCTCCTAGACTATAGTTGCTAGACCAATGCTAGTTCAAGGATATATAAAAATCTTTTTACACAGGTCAATAAAATTATCCAATTTTCGCTACTGTTATAATAAATAGCACTGTCTTGTCCTGTGTCCTCTATTAATTTAATTACTGTAATATATTTGTACTTTCCTATTTGATTTTCTTGATAAATAAAATTAAACGAACAATTGGTCCACTGGCCATCCCCCCCCCTCCACTACCTCAAGGCAAGTGCATTCGGCTGGTGCCTTGTTCGCCTAGGTGGAAGTCCGGTAATGCCCAGTACCTAAATAAATACCAATTAGAAATGAGAGCTACAATTGGAGGAGGCGGAGNTGGAAGTCCGGTAATGCCCAGTACCTAAATAAATACCAATTAGAAATGAGAGCTACAATTGGAGGAGGCGGAGACGAGAAGTGTAGTGCGGAGCCAGGACGAGGCAACAGGAAGCAGGGTGTGTGTGGGACTGCCCGCTGGGTTGTGAGAGCAAGTTAGGCTCATATCTCCTTCCCCTCTCTATATTCCTTTCCTTTGCAATGTTTTAGGTGTCCAGTAGAATTATGGTACTCTCTTTTCAATATATACTCTGGGAATTATTGATCGTAAATAAAACAGCTAAGTGAAATACTAACGAAATAATCCTTATGGTTAATTATTACTATATCCTACCCTCACCACGTTAATTGACATTCCCACTAGTTACAGAATATAATAGGTATACAACAGTAATGATGGGACTGAAGATTCAAGAAAAGTTGGGTATGTGTATATATACACATACACACAAACGCATATATACACGCAATGAGTCGTCAACCGAGAGTCCTAAATCCCGTCCTATTTCTCGAGAGGTGGAGGTAAGAAATTAATTAATATAAAATATTATAGCATGTATATTAAAGGAGGAATATTTAAGATGGAACACTTTGTGAATAATGTATAACAATCTACGACCAATGCTACAGCTGCCGCGGACACATAATTAAAAGAAAATTATTGGCGTTTCCACACTTATTTTTTGCTAATATCGTGACATGGGAACGTAAATTAGTTAAATAATCATTATTTCAGTAAAAATTAAGTAATACGGTCGCCTTTTTCATGCCTTGAAACTTCGCTTTTGTGAAGGCAATAAACTTCGCTTCCGAGAAATCGAAGTATTATTTTCGTAAACATGTAATGCAACGCCTGGCATACAGATAACACGTAAAACACATCTGCAATGCAAGAGTGCCCACTACTAAGAAAAAGTAAAACTTTTAGAAATAATTTCTGAGAAATGCTCTTAAGTGACATTGTGTAAAACATCAGATGGAATTTTATCCGTAATCATTTTCATACATAATAACACCCAATTTCTGAACTGAAAACATAACGTTAACATTGATTTGTGTGATTTAAGTGTTGTCGGTAACGGTGGAAAATGATAAATTCCAGTATAATTTATAACGTTTCATATTATATTAAACGTCGATCCGCAGAAAAAAAACATGGTAATGTGAAAATAGAATTCTGTAAAAAAAAAAAAATTCTCGTAAATTCGGTGCACCTCACGCACATTTCCTTCCACAGTAAGCTGCACGTTTGCAGTTTCTGACCTTGCAAATCTTTATATAAAGTATGTTTACCATATGCATATTCTCTTACGTAAACATTTATTTTACTAAATATTCGATGCTTAGTACTGCAATATGCAAGTAACCAGGTGATAAATATGCCACACTGCACAAAGTGAGTGTGTTTAGTCTACATTCCGAAGGGAAGAAAGGCTTATGAGATCACTTTCATTGCGTGTGTTTGTGTGTACANTGAGTGTGTTTAGTCTACATTCCGAAGGGAAGAAAGGCTTATGAGATCACTTTCATTGCGTGTGTTTGTGTGTACAAGTGTGTGTGTATGTGAGTACGTGTGTCTGAGCGTAGACTGTGCATGTGTGTGTTCAATTTGATCACCATGAGCTGCCCGAACCAGATCTACGCGATAGTCAAACNGAGCGTAGACTGTGCATGTGTGTGTTCAATTTGATCACCATGAGCTGCCCGAACCAGATCTACGCGATAGTCAAACTCGTTCCACACTCTTGTCAGCACGTCCGGTGTTACGGTTGTATGGCGTTCGTAACTCTCGGTTTGAGTTGGTGAAGGGGGTAGCAGAGTGGTTGTTTCCTCAGTTAGAAAAAGCGGCGGGGGACTTCATTTTCCAGCAGGATNGTTGGTGAAGGGGGTAGCAGAGTGGTTGTTTCCTCAGTTAGAAAAAGCGGCGGGGGACTTCATTTTCCAGCAGGATTGTGCACCAATGGGCACCTAGCTGTTCGTGAATACCTGAAGGAGACGTTGCCGCAACTCTGGATTGGTCGAGAAGCAGCTGGTGACCAGGTTCTTCATCACTGGTCACCAAGAAGCCCGTGCGATTTTTTTCTATGGGGGTACATAAAGGATCAAGTGTTTCGTCCACCATTGCCAGCTAACCTTGGCGACCTCAAAACGAGAATTACGGACGCCATCCAAACCGTAACACCAGACATGCTGACAGGAGTGTGGAACGAGTTTGATTATCGCGTAGATGTCGTTCGGACAGCTTGGAGTGGTCACATTGAACATTTATGAATGTATNGACAGCTTGGAGTGGTCACATTGAACATTTATGAATGTATGGTAAACAAACTTCACGTTTCAAAGGTTGATTTGATTGGTCAATCAAGGTTGTATGTTGTTTGGTTTTGATAATATAGACCTTTAAATATGGGGTATTTTTTAATGCTCATCATGTATGTTTAGGATNGTATGTTGTTTGGTTTTGATAATATAGACCTTTAAATATGGGGTATTTTTTAATGCTCATCATGTATGTTTAGGATTACTACCTATATAAGAAACTGCAATATAAAAAGTCAATGCAAATAATGTGTTTTGTTTTACTTGGCGTATTTTGTTTTTCGCAAATGTCATTTGAATGCCATGTTGATGAGTTGCATATTACGGCCGTCTGTCCACATACAACCACAGCTGTACTTTCTTGTATAGCTGCATTCCCATTGTTAATTGCGTGTTTCACATGCACCTAATTGTTACTTTTAATAATTTAGTTAAATGGCTTTTATACAGTGGNCATTCCCATTTTTAATTGCGTGTTTCACATGCACCTAATTGTTACTTTTAATAATTTAGTTAAATGGCTTTTATACAGTGGCATTGTAAAGTTTATTTCATTAATATTATAGTGTAAGTAATTAAAGCGGTTATTATAAAAATACACCGTAATACGAAAATAAAAAATCCTGCATATTTTTAAGCTGTTTTCCACATCTGAAGCCAATGAAATTTCTTTGTTCGGGAAATATTTAGATGTGTCATTAAAATATGTGGTGATTTATGGTAAAAATATACGTCTATTATGCATGCTTCAGTTTATTATGTTCATACTAGCAACTTATTTTCCTGTTATGGCCACTCCTTCACAACAATGATTGTCTGCCTGACTGGAACACATTAATACTTGACGTTACGAGTCTATACGACAATCACCATGTAACAGTTAGGTTTGGCCAAAAAAAAANTGGAACACATTAATACTTGACGTTACGAGTCTATACGACAATCACCATGTAACAGTTAGGTTTGGCCAAAAAAAAAACAACACTGGTTAAGGTGACTGGAATTTTTTTTTGCGAGAAACTACCACCTGGAGCCACACGAAGTTTGTTTTCTTATTTGTTTTTATATAAATAATTCCACGGCAGTGTATTAAGCTCATTTATTGTTAATTGTTTTTGTAACTTGTTTTAAAGAATATCAACGTTACAACACTGGGCTGTATAAAGGGNTTGTTTTAAAGAATATCAACGTTACAACACTGGGCTGTATAAAGGGACAATTTTTTATTTTTTTTAGTAATTTGCCATATAACAACCATTATGTCGGTCGAGAGAGATATTGACTGTTTTATTTTGTTTGTGAGTGTCTCGTAAATTACATTTCAGATATCACCGATGCATGACTTGGTGCGAGCGAGTCATACCTTGGTTCTGCATACTCATATCAGTGACCCATCGTCAGTCCATACAAACACGTCATCCTCAAACCAGAAACCTAAAACTCCGTGATGGCAGTGCAGCGCTTTGCTCTTCACTTAACAATCGAAATACGCCAGTTATTAAAACGCTCAGCTTTACTACTTTTGCAGAAATTCTTCGTTTCCGCAACATAATTTAAAATTTATAGTAATTACTAACAATGGACGATTATAGAAAATGTATTTTTTACGAGTTGTTTAACATTTTATTGCGTAATTTCAATTGTTCGTTATCTGCTTGTTGTAAAACAGTCAGGGATATATTTATATTTTAAGAATAAATTCGCGCCTTTTTGCAAGCAGAAAAAAAACCTGTGAAAATGAGATAAAAATGCATTAAACAACTAGTGAATTGTAAATTTTTAATCAATCATTTCCAATAGAACCCCTGAAACTAAAATTATGACACGAAAAAAGAATAATTTCTGCATAATAGGTGAAGCCAAGACGTAACACATTCTCAGAATGAGCTTCTGAAAGAGAGAGAGAGAAAGAGAGAGACAGAGTTTTATTATGGGCAGACGTATGTGCTCGCGAAAGCACTGGAGGAAATNGCACCTAGCTGTTCGTGAATACCTGAACGAGACGTTGCCGCAACTCTGGATTGGTCGAGGAGCAGCTGGTGACCAGGCTCTTCATCACTGGTCTCCAAGAAGCCCGTGCGATTTTTTTCTATGGGGGTACATAAAGGATCAAGTGTTTCGTCCACCATTGCCAGCTAACCTTGGCGACCTCGAAACGAGAATTACGGACGCCATCCATTGGCATTGTGGTCTGTACGACTGTCCTCACACCTTGCTCAAACATTATCGCGTAGATGTCGTTCGGGCAGGTTGGAGTGGTCACATTGAACATTTATGAATGTATGGTAAACAAACTTCACGTTTCAAAGGTTGATTTGATTGGTCAATCAAGGTTTTATGTTGTTTGGTTTTGATAATATAGACCTTTAAATATGGGGTATTTTTTAATGCTCATCATGTATGTTTAGGATTACTACCTATATAAGAAACTGCAATATAAAAAGTCAATGCAAATAATGTGTTTTGTTTTACTTGGCGTATTTTGTTTTTCGCAAATGTCATTTGAATGCCATGTTGATGAGTTGCATATTACGGCCGTCTGTCCACATACAACCACAGCTGTACTTTCTTGTATAGCTGCATTCCCATTGTTAATTGCGTGTTTCACATGCACCTAATTGTTACTTTTAATAATTTAGTTAAATGGCTTTTATACAGTGGCATTGTAAAGTTTATTTCATTAATATTATAGTGTAAGTAATTAAAGCGGTTATTATAAAAATACACCGTAATACGAAAATAAAAAATCCTGCATATTTTTAAGCTGTTTTCCACATCTGAAGCCAATGAAATTTCTTTGTTCGGCAAATATTTATATGTGTCATTAAAATATGTGGTGATTTATGGTAAAAATATACGTCTATTATGCATGCTTCAGTTTATTATGTTCATACTAGCAACTTATTTTCCTGTTATGGCCACTCCTTCACAACAATGATTGTCTGCCTGACTGGAACACATTAATACTTGACGTTACGAGTCTATACGACAATCACCATGTAACAGTTAGGTTTGGCCAAAAAAAAACAACACTGGTTAAGGTGAGTGGAATTTTTTTTTGCGAGAAACTACCACCTGGAGCCACACGAAGTTTGTTTTCTTATTTGTTTTTATATAAATAATTCCACGGCAGTGTATTAAGCTCATTTATTGTTAATTGATTTGTAAATTGTTTTAAAGAATATCAACGTTACAACACTGGGCTGTATAAAGGAACAATTTTTTATTTTTTTTAGTAATTTGCCATATAACAACCATTATGTCGGTCGAGAGAGATATTGACTGTTTTATTTTGTTTGTGAGTGTCTCGTAAATTACATTTCAGATATCACCGATGCATGACTTGGTGCGAGCGAGTCATACCTTGGTTCTGCATACTCATATCAGTGACCCATCGTCAGTCCATACAAACACGTCATCCTCAAACCAGAAACCTAAAACTCCGTGATGGCAGTGCAGCGCTTTGCTCTTCACTTAACAATCGAAATACGCCATTTATTAAAACGCTCAGCTTTACTACTTTTGCAGAAATTCTTCGTTTCCGNATTTATTAAAACGCTCAGCTTTACCACTTTTGCAGAAATTCTTCGTTTCCGCAACATAATTTCAAATTTATAGTAATTACTTACAATGGACGATTATAGAAAATGTATTTTTTACTAGTTGTTTAACATTTTATTGCGTAATTTTAATTGTTCGTTATCTGCTTGTTGTAAAACAGTCAGGGATATATTTATATTTTAAGAATAAATTCGCGCCTTTTTGCAAGCAGAAAAAAAAACTGTGAAAATGAGATAAAAATGCATTTAACAACTAGTGAATTGTAAATTTTTGATCAATCATTTCCAATAGAACCTCTGAAACTAAAATTATGACACGAAAAAAGAATAATTTCTGCATAATAGGTGAAGCCAAGACGTAACACATTCTCAGGATGAGCTTCTGAAAGAGAGAGAGAGAGAAAGAGAGAGACAGAGTTTTATTATGGGCAGACGTATGTGCTCGCGAAAGCACTGGAGGAAATTAATTGCAATTGGCAATGTTGCAGACTGCGAGCGGCCTGTGAGGCTTCACTTCTTCCATGCGGTAGGAAAAGTCGTCGAGTTACTGTTGCCTCACAGTGCCTCAGAAATTCACCCAGTTATTGAACTATGGCAAACAATGATGCCCCGAAAAGTTGCGTGTAACTCAGTACCTTGCGTCATGAGCATCTATCACCTGATGCCAGTCCGAATGGGTATCCTCGGTTTAAAAAAAAAAGTGTGATGCAGCAGTAACACCACGTAACGCCGATTACATGAACCGAGGACATATTGCACGATTTCATCGGTGCTCTCACGCTAATCACTAAGCATCCAACACTTACTCGAGGTTCAAATNCATCGGTGCTCTCACGCTAATCACTAAGCATCCAACACTTACTCGAGGTTCAAATCCGAAATCTCGTTGGCAGGAAAATAATGGCTTGGCGAAATCGATCACGGGAGATTCCAAATAAAACCGATGACAGTGTGTTTAGAAACACGAAACTGAAGGGAATGAAAGAGCCAGTTAAGAGTGTAAACGTATTTTAACTTAAGTAGTCTTGTTACTACTAGTTCATCTGAGGAGTAACTAGTTTACTTTACTACTTCTGTTTCTTGAAGTATATTTAATTGGTTTCTTACCACAAACTGCAGTACATAATTTGTGAAGGCTTTATAAGGAATAGGGCTAAATCAAATCACACAAGGAAATTATCTATTTTTGTCGGTATTCACTGATGGATATGAAAAGTGAGGGNAATAGGGCTAAATCAAATCACACAAGGAAATTATCTATTTTTGTCGGTATTCACTGATGGATATGAAAAGTGAGGGACTTTCAGGAAGTTAATACTTACATTACGAGGTTTAGTGACGAAAACTTGGATACGTCTGCTGAAGTGGAAAGAAGTGCGTACACAGATACAAGAATGTGAAGTTATCACTCTNTGACGAAAACTTGGATACGTCTGCTGAAGTGGAAAGAAGTGCGTACACAGATACAAGAATGTGAAGTTATCACTCTGTGAATCGGTAATTTATTACAACTGTGGTGGCGTGCATCTACAAGTGACTGAGAGGCACAGTAGTCTCCCCTTGTCATCCCCTCCCTCTACCTTCATCACCCCTCTCACTCCTGTAGAAACATGTTTCCAGCATCCACGCTGAGTGAGCTTCTTCGGGACTGACGCCTGGAAGTTCTCGGGAATGCAAGGTCAATGTGGACGCTGATGTCCTCAGCTGGCACTGGCAATACGTCTCCCCGCCAGAGCAGCGAGGGCTCGATCACGCCGGCCGTGCCGCCTAATGACCTGCGACACGAGTGTCAGTCGGGGCCACGCTATTTGCGTCCCTCCTATTTCNCACGCCGGCCGTGCCGCCTAATGACCTGCGACACGAGTGTCAGTCGGGGCCACGCTATTTGCGTCCCTCCTATTTCCGCTCGGGTTCAATCACTTAAAAGCTGCGACACACGAGTACCTTCCTAAAGTGCGAGAGGCAATCCCAGCTCGGAAATATTTATTCCCTGGCATTTCACCATGCCGACGAAAATAGGTTGACAGTTTTATTGAACGCCTTCCTTATTTTTGTAGAGCCTGAAGATTTAAAGGCTACAGGATATTGCAGTTCAACATGGAATACGTATATTTTAACATCAACAACATAACATTGTTTTTTTAACCACAAATTAAATAAAAAATCATTCATTTAATTAGTAGCTTTGTGGTTTGCGTAACCACCAATATTTTTATTCTAAAACGTTGCCCTCGTTACCATATAAATATGTATATTTATTAAAGTAATGTTATCGCTAACTTTTTCAGCGGTTTATTTGTTTATGTGCGATAAAATTTAATTGAATCGCGTATATGTTTGTACAATTAATTTTGTTNTTTTTCAGCGGTTTATTTGTTTATGTGCGATAAAATTTAATTGAATCGCGTATATGTTTATACAATTAATTTTGTTACCTAAATAGTCGTTTTCATTTATCAACAGATGTAAACTATAACTGAATTCTGAAAATTTCTACATTCTTATACACAGGCCAGCATGTCAATATTTAATAAAGTATTAACGATGTAATAATTTTGAAGTGTTCACAAAATTATTTGAGCTTAAAGGCTATTAACCCCTGTTATTATGGTTTTTTTTCTCTGAAACCTGGCTGTAGAGTACGTGTTTTTTATTTTGCAGCCGACAAGGCATTGGGTATAGCTTGGCACACTTCCTTAAATCTGTATGACAAAGCTTCTCTTCCTTCTATATACTCCATTTACGGTTACATCCACCTTTTCTGAAGCCCTGCTAAAGTTCTACTTTCAGAATATTCCTCCGGCTCAAACAAACAAACCTTAGTTAATAACACCAGAGAACCAACGCACTGCACCCAGTGTAATATTTTGCATCAGAACTATTTCTTACTATGAATTTCCAGCAGACACATTTTCTCTCTTTGTTCAGTAGTATAAATTATTTATGAAATATCGTAATTTACTGATTAACCATATTTAACAGTTCCATTTAACCAAAAATAAGGTACTTTTATGTTAACACAACCATAAAACGCTTTTGATACATCTAATATTTAGAGAACAACCAAACACGTAATGCTTGGGCTGTTTTTCCAAAGGTTTGATACAAAAAGTGTGAAGTAACTGCAAATAAACTATAGCATCTGCAGTCGTTCCCATATAATAATCGCTGTTTTCTTCTCAGCTGTTAACTGCAAGAAAGTATTGAAGGCATTGAAACTGCAAAAAAATTTAGGAGTTTTGGAAAAGTATTATCAGTGCTATATAGCGCCAAAAATTTTTCATTTTACCTCTGAAACAGAAGGCATAGGGAGATAACTACTTAGTCCAAAATTGAAGGAATTCTCCTCCTTAAGCAATTAACTGAAACTAAAGATTTGTTAAAAATGAAATAAATTACTACTCTTATATTTTTTACCCAATCACTTCAGTTACCATATATTTTAAATAGGCTTCGTCCTCCTTTAGTAAAATAATCTTTGAATAAACACTTAAATATTTAGAATAAGTGACAATAATATATCCTTAAAAATAAATTTAAGAACTACTAGCCCAATATCCAAANCACTTAAATATTTAGAATAAGTGACAATAATATATCCTTAAAAATAAATTTAAGAACTACTAGCCCAATATCCAAATTCTGTGAAACGTAGACAAGTGTCCCTCTTTATCTAGTCTAATAAGGCCAACAAGCTTCGAATGTTATTTGATCACTTAAAACTTACAGCCTTGTTTACGTTTTTTTAGTAGTGCACTTTTGTTTGTACCACATTCAATTTGATACCTTATTGTATGTACTAATTTACGGCTTGAATTTTAACCACGCAAACAGAAATTCTTGTAATAAGCCTTATACATATGTATTTTGACGTGTTTTCCGAGATTATAACTACTCTAGGTGACATTAACTACGAGTAGCCCACGTGAATGATTTATTTTTGCTGTTACTTCACCAACAGTAGCAAATTAGAACTCTCGACTAACTTACTTCTATGAACATTATTTTCATCGTATACGAATAAAAATGTAAGCGAAACGTGTAACATAAATGCGAATGTGCAGTAATTCTAAATATCAGTGGAAAATTTTCATTTCAGAGAGCTGTCATAATATTGTACAGTATTGGAAACGTCTGACTGAACTCGTGTGAAATATATATGTAGACGGATGACGTTCAGGTTTCTAGGAACGAAGCTGATCGGTATGTAGGTTCATTTATACCTTTTTGTACCACTTTACTACTGCGCTCAATCAAATATATTTCTATCACTGGTGCTGCTGTCAGACAAACAAAAAGTAAACTTACAACAAAACTGGGAACAGTTCGCTGATTTGAAAACTTTTTGTAGTGTGTACACGTCAGCAAAAAACACCTCATAAGTTCAATAGGCCGTCGACTTTAATAAATGTAGTACAATATTGTCTATGGCGGTCTCACTGTGCTATCACCTCTTATGATAACTTGCAAATTGTTTACATCACCACCATTATTGAGGGCGTCGGCCACCTAAAAATATGTAATTTTTCATTTGAACCACAATATGTTCAACTTTTAGACATTTTCATTGATTGCTCGTTCCTCGCAGAAAAAATTAGGCTCACATTTTTTTTCCTAAATAAATGTCAAAGTTCAAATTTTACTGTTTACGTAAAGTGCAAATAAAGGAAACTTACTTTTGTACANTTTTCCTAAATAAATGTCAAAGTTCAAATTTTACTGTTTACGTAAAGTGCAAATAAAGGAAACTTACTTTTGTACATAAATTAGATAATTCACCCAGAGAGAAGATACCAATAGCTATTCAAGATGTCACCAACAAAATGGCAAAAGGAAATGTTTTTGCTGTTTAAAAAATTGCTGAAAATAAGACAATTCTTGCATATATTTTATTTATGGCTGCCCCTGAATTTTCGTAAAATAACTTTTGCAACGCATGCCTTAAAATTAATTATGAAATGACCCTTTCAGTTGCGTNGAATTTTCGTAAAATAACTTTTGCAACGCATGCCTTAAAATTAATTAAGAAATGACCCTTTAAGTTGCGTTTGTTTTAAATTCTCTGCAAATTGTTCGGTTTGTTTTATTCGTAAATTACAAAAAAAAAAAAAATTTGACTTTGACATGTTATTTTGCAAAACCCATGCCCTCTGAAAAATTTGATCTGAGGAAAATGTAGTCAACGATAACGTTTGCATGTCGAACAATCTGTGCTACAACAATAGAACTCAAAATTTTTTCGCGGCCAACGTCCTTAAGAACTGAACTTATTGGCATGTTCTCTTTTGAAATAAATAATTATTCTGTTTAAATAAAATAACTGACCCATTTTCTTTAATGCCACGTGTTGTAATATATCCAGTTTATTTATTATCGCANTTTTCCTAAATAAATGTCAAAGTTCAAATTTTACTGTTTACGTAAAGTGCAAATAAAGGAAACTTACTTTTGTACAGAAATTAGATAATTCACCCAGAGAGAAGATGCCAATAGCCCTTCAAGATGTCACCAACAAAATGGCAAAAGGAAATGTTTTTGCTGTTTAAATAATTGCTGAAAATAAGACAATTCTTGCATATATTTTATTTATGGCTGCCCATGAATTTTCGTAAAATAACTTTTGCAACGCATGCCTTAAAATTAATTAAGAAATGACCCTTTAAGTTGCGTTTGTTTTAAATTCTCTGCAAATTGTTCGGTTTGTTTTATTCGTAAATTACAAAAAAAAAAAAAATTTGACTTTGACATGTTATTTTGCAAAACCCATGCCCTCTGAAAAATTTGATCTGAGGAAAATGTAGTCAACGATAACGTTTACATGTCGAACAATCTGTGCTACAACAATAGAACTCAAAATTTTTCCGTGGCCAACGTCCTTAAGAACTGAACTTATTGGCCTGTTCTCTTTTGAAATAAATAATTATGCTGTTTAAATAAAATAACTGACCCATTTTCTTTAATGCCACGTGTTGTAATATATCCAGTTTATTTATTATCGCAGACCTCATTTTACCTTAGGCAAGCCTGAATACTGTTTGACTAACAATCACGAAAACAGCCTATATTCGTTGTATTCGGGTGTTGTATTTCAGTTTGTTTATTTATAACTGTCCCCGTGATGCTACAAAACAGTGTGTGATTTCCATGTTATAGTTTGTATGTTGTTTCACGTAAAACAGCAAATGACCCCAGTAGTAGTGAGTTTGAAGTTACAAGTTATTACGAGCTTCGAAGCGTACGTTTGGTGTTTACATGACCCGTTAGACGTGCCATCACCGCTAGTGTGTCGAGGAGCTGCCGAAACTGCCTTCGATCGTTCAATTGTTGCCTTTCTTTGCAGCAAGTGGCCTGGTATTGGCAGAGTTCCTCGTGTTCTGAGTTACAGANCGATCGTTCAATTGTTGCCTTTCTTTGCAGCAAGTGGCCTGGTATTGGCAGAGTTCCTCGTGTTCTGAGTTACAGATGACAATGTTACTGGCAAAGGGGCGAAGGGGGCGATAATCCACACATTCCCCTCCCTGGCTTGACGCATGGAAATACAGTTTGTTAAAATAACACAATGTGCCGTGGAAACCTTTTATTTGCGTCTTACGCATCACATTAATTACTTCGCCTTATTTTAATGTAGCCAAAATTGATCAAATGACAATATGTGAAGTTACCGTCAGTCATTTGCGTTCCTGTAGGCCAGTGGCGTGTCGTGAACTGTTGCCAGTTAAGCTGTCTTTCGTTGTGTGCTGAATATAATCATTTACTAGTTTACACATCGTACACTTAAACACAGTAGTGCAGTTGACATCACAGCATGCGTATAACGGGTGCCTCGTCACTTTCTCGTTAGTGGCCGCAATATATTCATTTTATCCGACTCCACCCTGGTTACTGGCCCCTGCTGGGTGCGCCGAGTATGTACAGCACTGAGCGAGCGCCCGGTTACCTTGCAACACTTCACCACACGCCACTGCTGCAGGCTATTTACAGCCTTGATCTAAGCAGGATTTCGTGTACATTCACCGTGTAAACCGCTGGTAGCGCCACTGTCTGTCAGGTAACTCGTGAGAGACGTGGCTCTGGGGCGACGACAGAGAACGAGGCGCTTGGGAACGGAGCCAGATATCTGGAATAGTTTCGAGATGACGGGCACCGCAAGGCGGCCTTTCTAAACATCGCAGAAACGTTGAAAAATACCGCCATGACGNATAGTTTCGAGATGACGGGCACCGCAAGGCGGCCTTTCTAAACATCGCAGAAACGTTGAAAAATACCGCCATGACGCCCTAGGTCTCTGTGGCAGCGAGAATATACGATCGTCAGTTAGTCATTGTCTGCTCGTTGTAGTTTTCTCACCGGCTGGTAAACAAAGGAGAGAGCTGTTTCTAATGTGGCGTTCATCACAGTCCATTTGCTTTCCTCTCATCCGGACGTCTCGCTGATAGAGACCATTATGCTCTACATGCGGACTGGAAAATATGTGTGTCAAACAAACTGCGAGTAGTAATTCATTGAACCGATTACCCGTTACGTCACTTTTCGAGGAGAGCAAATAAATAATCTTTGTCGTTTTGCTTGGCATAGTTATATCAATATATTTTGTATCGTCTGAGCGACTGCTAAACTAATGTCCACTATGCAACAACGAATTAATTTATGTTCATAAGTGACATCATTTTACATATTTAAGTATTTGAGTGTGCAAGTTTTCACTTATTTGAAGACGTATTACTTTTAAAGTTTTATAATAAAGAAATCAAATTCGGAAAAAAATCTTACAAGTCCGTTTACTGTGTAAGAAGAACACACTAGCAAGAACGATTGGGAATATATGTAAGCAGTAGAACGATTATCTTAGTTTTGGAACAAGAAAATGAGGAATCGGAGCGTCGGAGCTGTTCATGCTCCACCATTGCGGTCCCCAGATGGGCATTTTCCCCTAAAAATTTCACTTTTTACCCTCAAAATTTCCCGTTTTTCCCTCAAAAAAGCACCGTCCCCCCCAGCTGCAAAAACGATCCCCCCAAAGGCAGTTTTTGATCCATCGAAAGGATTTGGGGGGATCGTTTTCGAGGGCAAAGTAGTGGCCACCATATGGATTTTACAGGAATAGGTATGCAAAATCAATACAATGTGTCCAGGGTCCGTAGTCAGACTTGACCATTAGCCATCTGGGTTCTGTCAGATATCTTGTCCGCCATTTTGAGTGTATATGACCTACACCTTGACTCCAGTGACCTTTGACCCATAACCAAAACATTCCTAAAAAATCTCAAATAACCCAACAAATTACAAAATTATCCAAATATTCATAACGATTATTTAAAAATTTATTTTAAAAATTGTTAAATGTAAATTTTAAATGTTTTGGCTTAGAGGGGACGAGCAACTGGAACTGACCAGACACCACGTCATGATGTCCCCCAACCATCATGTTGGACCCAGGTCACCTTGACCTTGACAAATGACATTGACCCTACAGCCATGACCTTGCATGACCTAAGAAAAACGGTCAAAATTAACTAAATTCATAAAAGTCAGGAAGAATAATATGTTACTCACTACTACAGCCATCTTAGATGCCCTCGAAAACGATTCCCCCAAATCCTTCCGATGTATCGAAAATTACCTTTCGGGGGATATTTTTTGCAGCGGGAAGGATCGGTGCTTTTTTGAGGGAAAAACAGAAAGTTTTGATTGGGAAATGGGACCGGAATGACGGAACATGAACAGCTCCGACAATCCGATTCCCCATCTCCTTGCGCCAAAACGAAGATTATCATTCTACGTATAACATATCCCTCAACACGTAGATAGATCATTCAATTCAGTCAATTAAAAATGTGGCAGGTATTTTGTTTCTTAATGTTCACAATAAGTACCTGGTTTTCATGTTCTCTCGGTTTGTGAACATAAATTTGTTCTTTTATTTGTATCCCACGACTTCGCACGCGCGGAGTACGAATTTTATTTTATTTTTATAGTGTCGAAAATAACTGGTAACTTTTTTTGTGTGCAACAGATTGGAATCAAACAAAACTTCTGCCCGCAGGTTTGTCCTCGTGAAAGAATACTGCTTGAACATAGCTACAGTACTACGTTATTCAGAAAAGATTATTAATAATCTAAATATTGCTACCAAGACCATTACTGCCACACAGTATATATATACTAATATGCACAAATTAAACTTATGTCAGGTAATCTTACGAAAATATGTCCGGAAAGAAATAATTTCAGAGAAAAACNTAATATGCACAAATTAAACTTATGTCAGGTAATCTTACGAAAATATGTCCGGAAAGAAATAATTTCAGAGAAAAACAATTACAATTTATACTACTCTTTCCCCATGGTTAGTGTAACACAAATATTGCCCATTATTTAAGTTTTTAATTGCCGTTCCGAAATACGTAAACTAGTATTTGTGTGATTTTGATAGATTTTGAGAATCACACAGAAGTGCGAAAATTTCAGCTCCACGTGGATTTCTAAACGCTTTAAATAGTTAACATCAACCACATAAAATTTTTTTTCAATATACGGACATAAAACTCGAAAGGATTTTATAAGTAGTGTAGAGAACTGCGTCAATAAACAAATCTCATTTTCACTGCCATAACACTCATATGACACGTGTTTAACGTTTTGCTTAAGGGAAATCAAAATTAGAGTTTTCAGTACAAGAATATACTGGAAATTGATGCACATCAAGGTAATATACAAATTATTATTTCAATCTATGCAAACATTGGAAGTTACGCTTACTTCTATAGTTATTAAAGAAAAATGCAAACTATAAATTAATCTCTGATATATGTTAACACTGTCAACAGTACTGTCATATTTTTACGTAGTTTACATGTAAATTTTTTCACGTAGTTATGAACAAAATTCTCGGCCTTCTGACGACAGTAAATACCCAAAAAACTGACTTATTTAACCAGTGGCAAATAATAAGTAGTCGCTAGTAAGGACTTTGATGACATTTTAACGGAGGCGTCTTCCTAATGTTATGAGCCTGATGCGTTTGATATTACGACAAGAGAGGATTAAATATATATTTGGATTGGTAAATAAATGGCTGTGCAAATAAAGTGAAAATCCTAATACCAACGTATAGTGAAAAACCAATACCAGGGATTGGAATTACCTTTCCAATATTGCCTAGAGTTAATATTAAAAGACGTGGCACCACCAATTTAAGCACAAGCACTTTCATAGATACAAAATTATTTTCTGGACCTCTAAGACGCCCACCAAGCTTTCACGAAAGTGCAAAAACAGAAAAACTTAAGTCCTGGTCATTTCAAGGCAGATTTTAGTAGCGCAAGCAAATACGCAAATTGAGGCTGATGAAGCTCGATGTCAAATAGGCATCAAGTTGAGAATGTTTCAAAGGTTCTTTTTAAAGTTGCAGAAAAACCACATTAATTGCATTCAACTTATTTTATTTTGAATTTTCTTCCAGACTGGTTTTTTCTATAGTCTATTCGCCGTTTCTTCAAACTTTTTTAATCGAATCTTAACACCCAATGAACGACGCGTTTGTTTGCTTCCTAAATATGTCATATCACAAGCGATTTGTTATTATGTTAACATAAAAGTACCTCATTTTTGGTTAAATTGCACTTACATTTTCATGTTACCTATAAACTAAAATATTTCGTTTATAAATAATATGAATTAAGACAGAGAGAAAGAATGTGTGTTCGTAATGCCTATAAATATATAGTTCTTATGCTTAATGTTATTACACCAAATGCGCACAAATTCGGTGCGCTAGCCCTCTGGTGTAGTTTTCTAATCTTTGTATGCATGAAGTGGAAGGATATCCTAGAAATATTATTTCAGCAGGGCTTCGAAGTAACCGTGTAAAGTTGGAAGTAACCGTGAATGTACTATATATACATTGCGCTGAAGAGTGATCTCAACCTCTTCAAGTGATAGCACCCCATTCCAAGATATATTGATTTATGAACTATGATTTCAGGAGACAGTTTACTAGGGATATTGATTCAGCAGTAATTGTAGTGCTACAGAGAGTTAACAACGCTTAGGAAAGAGTGGAGGTTATATTACCCGCACTTTACCATGACTGTCTGACGCTTTCAGCGCCACTTTTAGTTTTTAAATGACCTTTTTAAAATGTCTGCCCAGAGTTCTCCTGTTTGAATTTTTTTTTCAATTAAAGATTGTGAGTTTGTCACGCCTTTAAAGTTTGGAACGCACTCCGTCGCCAACTTAGTGACCTGCGTAGGTTTCGCAGTTGGTACTTCTGAAATCACTAACTGGCAATGTGCTAACAAGTTGGCTGCTGTTGTGAGCAGCTGGAGAGATTCGAGTAAGGGCAACGAGTCTGTTGTTCGTACGCCGCGCGTCAAATACGATTAAATACTTTGATGCTTGCGCGAGCTGTTATACCCACAAGAACTTGAGCGGATTTATGTGGAACAGTGGTGATCTACGATGGATGATTGCTGGTATATTGCAAATGGCATGACTCGCGAAGGTGTTGTCTGCTGGGATGCAAGTGATTACCTTTCGTAGGCCGCAACTATTTCTGTCACTCACTAGTAGAAAATAATGGTGGAATGGGGCAGTCGTGGTGAAGCTGACTACGAAGATGTTTATTGTACACTCGCCCATTATTGTGGGATGGTGTTCTCTACTTTAAGGTGTGACGTTTCTCACATTTGGTTTTAAGTCGGCTTTCTAGCAACGAGTTATGTAGAAAAGAATAGGAGGTACTATGATGTATGTTTTGTTTTTCTCTCTCTACAAGATCCCTACTGTTAAACTACAGTGGATTTTTAGGCTCTGTTATTGAAAGGTGTGTCAAAAAGGTTAATTTTTTATGCCAGCAGGATATAAATTAACTGTTTTATTTTTTTTTTAACTGTTTTAGTTATTAATACTACGTATTTCAGTGTGTAGTGGTAATATGCTTTTGTGGAAATAGTTTGGGAACTTTCTTGGCAACTAGGACGTATAAATAGTGACATTCCTGTTTAAAGTCTTTGAATAACACTGCATTTAGCGTAAGTAGTGTATTCGTGGGCATTCTGTGCCTCTGTGATAAAATGTAATTTATTCCAATTTACTTTTCAATTATATATTAATAGTGTTGATTTACAGCACAGAATGGTGCACGGATTTTGCAAGGCTCTTTGCAATATTTTGGAAGATTTTAATTAGGGAAATACTTTTTAATTTTTACTCCTGTTACTTGTCTAATTGTTGCACATAATGCTGAATACTAATAACAAAAAATACTTAAACTCCTCGTGGGCTGCTGAGTTAAGCTACTTTTGGAGTCCGTGAGACCCGTTGTAAATGCACGTGGCACATGTATGTTGGACGGAGGGTTCGTAAATAATTGTTAGTTAGAGGCAGAGCTGCTCTTCATACGTAGAGTGTCGCTGCCTCGCGCCGCTCAGTTCCGCCGGGTTTCAGAACCCGTGGGCCATCGCAAAGCTGGGGAGTGGGAGTGGAGGGTGTTCTAAACATAGTTCAGTTGTTGAGGTAAGTGTTCCAAGTATGCGCGGCAACAATGCGGCGTCGCGGTGGGGCTTGCCGCGAGGGACGAATAGCGTGGGCCGGCGCACTGCCTCTGCATGCCTATGCCCCCTAGCTGTGCGCTCTGCCGTGGGCACAGCGCCTCGCTGCCTGGGCAGTCTGCTCGCACGCCCACCGCTCGTTCTCACTGTCTTACCTACACTCAGCGCTGCAGTCGACGTCCGTGTGACGCGCTGTCGCTGAACTGGCCGAGGGCGAGGCTGCGCGAAACGCACTTTACAATATTGCTTCCAAACATGTCGACCACCACGTTATCGATGCGAAACACAGCTCCCGGAGAATATCGGAACACAATGGCGATATATCGCATGTATCCCTTAAGTCGCACATAGAGGCATCGCAAATATCGGTCATTGCGACACCGTTGATTATCGCCAACATCGCTAATCACCAACACTGCATAACGCCAATATCGTACGTAGCCAACATAGTATATCGTCCATTCACTGCTACTTCAAACTTTTCTGAAACCCTGCTAAAGTTCTACTTCCAGGATATTCTTCCACCTCATTGCAACAAAGCGTAACCAAGTTTAGAAAATTACACCACATAATAGCGTACCGCATTCGTGCACACTCAGTGTAATTATATCTTGCATCAGAACTACTTATTACTAGGCATTTCCAACACGTCCATTTTCTCGATATGCGGTGTATTACTCTACACTATTGAACAATTCGCAGTTGCGATTTTTCAGAAATGTTTCGTGATCGATATATCGTCATATTACACTGTCCCTAGGTGGGACGCAGCGACAAGAAAATTTCGCTTTTTAAACTACTTCTATGTTATACTCCACTGTTCTATGTATTTTCCAGCCTCAGATTACTTTTCAATTTGCCGCTGCACCAATCTGGTTAGTTTTACCTCAGGCCAAGTTGCACGGTATTCTGTCCTTGTTCCCTTATTATGACTCTTACTAGCCCAGAGTTCACCTGGGCGTATCTAATAAACTATGGTCAAACTGTAAAGATAACAGAAATACACACATGTGTTTGAAGACCAGCTTGTCTTAAAATTAATTGTTGAAATTTCCCATTCGCTAGAGCGAGGAATGGAGAATTGTATAGGGTAGTCTGTTACACAACATGGACCTATTCCTGCCACCGACAACACAGCAAGGAATTGTAACATATTACACAAACATATTTTACTCGATTCCGCTCGTATATACATATATTGTCGCCATCCGCGTTAAAAATTATTACTGACAGCAGGTAGTTACTAAAATCTTCAGTTTGCATGTTAACCGCTTGTACTCTTCACGTCAAATATTAATATACCAATTTGAACGTGACAACGAAAAAAAAATGTTATTCGTTAATATACGTACTAAATCGGTATAACACCGTGTCACATAGCGGGGCTAATAAGGACGTGTTTGTGATTCGCGTTACTGGCAACAGCTTCTTATGAGACTTCGGGATGTAATCTCAGCTACCAATGTGACCTCGCACACCTCAGCGACTTGCTTTATATGACTCTTTCTACCTTGTACAGTCATCACTTCCTGTCCAACGTTCTGGACATATGACACTTTGACTGACGCGGTTAAAACTGTATTTCGAAAACATTTATAGTAAGCTTCTAGGTATTTTTTCCAGGGAATCCACCATGATGTATTGCATTATGCATCAACGTTTACGAAAACTAACATATAATTATTCGAAACACTCTGATGTAATATATGTTTGCAGAGAGTTCCCTTGCCCCCCTCCCCCTCATGGTCCCGCCAACATTCGTAGTACTTGTTTTCGTGGAACACCTTCGTGTGTCATCACAAGTGACAGTGAATGCCATTGCAAAAATGTAGAATATAACTACATCTCGCGTCATCTACCACAGATCGAACAACATGTTTAACAAACAAACATGGCATTTCGTATTGCGGATTCCTGCTGGAATGAAACGTGGTAGTTCCCAATTGATGTAGGGGCCGCGATGGTACAGTGGTTAGACTGCTCGCCTCTAACCAAGACGAACCGTGTTCGATTTCCTGCGGGGTTGCCCCTGAATTAACGCATGTTGGAATTGTGTCGGACGATGCCGCTGGTCGGTGGGTTTTCTCGGGGATATCCCGTTTCCCCTGTCCCCTTACATTCCGGCGCTGCTCCATTCTCACATCGCTTCACCCTCATCGGCTCTCAAAACCACGATGTAAAAAGTTGCTTGAATATCTCCACTCCACTCCATTACCGAACTAATGAAACCAAGAGTGATCTACTCTGCACCTATCACAGCGCCATCTACAACAAACAGCAAAAACTGCTTCAAATAAATATTTCATACATATTGACGTACAAACCGAATCTTCAATAAAACATGGGGGTTCCTGTTTGAAATGTCAATGTTGCCGCTCCCCTCCCTCACTCCAGGTGGGGTAATGGTGAGCTACCTCTTGAGGGCTTCAAAAAGCCACTTGAAAATAGTAGGAGTTTACTTGGATACTTTTTGTCGTACGATGCATCTGTTTCGCGTTATTACGTTGTATCAGGTTAAATACACCACCAAGTATATAATCAGTAACATTGGAAAGTAAGCAATTATATTTAAATTGCGCATCTGTTTTTCACAGTTTGCAACTACAGAATAAACAATACTTAACGAATTATTAATTTGCAAGTTTGTAGTTGGCAAAAACTAGAGAAAGCTATTTGGTAACAGTTGAATATTACGTTAAATATAGTTTCCTTTGATGACATCTCAAAGCACCATCAAGGTCATCCTCGGAAATAGGACGTGTGAATGCTGATGGCGGTAAAGCCCGAGAAACACGAGGCTAGTATTCCGAAGCCAGGATAGTAAGCTAGTAGCTTGCCTTCTAGCCTGCTTTTGAAGCTAGCTACTAGCTTGCCTTAGCACAAGCTAGGGTGGTTTACATGATGCTAGGAAATGAAGCCAGTATCCCTGCAGTGTAACAGTACGTTCGGTCCGCGGAAAAAATGAACAGCATTTGTAAAATAAAATCAATTCGATTACAACAGTTACTTCGGGAACTATGCCAATTTGCAGTAGAAGAATTAATAGAAGTTTTGTTACAAAAACGTATTTGGACAAAACCATGGATTTTAAGAAGGAATGAACGTGGATCATCTGCATGGCTTCTAGAAGAACTTCGCAATGAAGATCTAGGCGAGTACAAGAGTGTTCTGCGAATGATGCCAGAAAAGTTTGATATTCTGTTGAGTCTTGTGAAGCCCAAAATACAACGAGTGAATACTATTATGAGAGAGGCGTTACCAGCAAGAGTAAAATTGGAGATCACTTTAGATTTTCTTTCGTCCGGCATTAGTTACAGGAGACTCAGTCACTTTTATCGGGTTTCAAGATCTTCCTTATCTAGATTTATACCAGAAGTATGTGTCGAAATATACAAGGCAATGAAAGAAAACATTAAGGTTTGTAATATTAACTTTTTATTTTTTATTTATTACATTCTTTTGTAGTAAAGTAGTAAGATAATCTAATAAAAAAATATGCATTGATAAATGCTGCAGCAATAGGATTCTAGATATCCTGGCGTGGAAAATGGAAAGTAATCTCATCAAAATTTTGGGAAGAAGGATTTTGTTGTTGGTAATGAGCTTGATATTCGGTTGTTGCTAAATTCGAGGCACCTGATGAAAGTGGCATTGATAAAGTATTGTTTGTCGTGTG
>NQII01001493.1:243324-368337 GCA_002778355.1 Clitarchus hookeri | reverse complement strand
TTTGTAAGAAGGAATAGTGGCGTTCCACAGACATTCCTCCTCACGGTTCAATTGTACAAACTTTAAATTAATATCGGTACTCAGTTTCGGCATGATTAAGGAACACCTGGTCACAGCGGTCAGAAAACAAACAAGCGTCGTCACTGCACACTAGCCGATCGGGTACTAGCTTCACCGGCCACACGAAGCTGGTAGACAAGCCAGGACAGGAAAATCAGTGGTGAGGGGCGCTACTAGCTCGAAAAATAGAACCCCATCCTATTAAACTACCCTGGCTTGAGACGCTAGCTTACTAGCTTTCCCGCTAGCTTACTAGCCCGGAAATAAAGCTAGTTCTGTATACACGACGCCAGAGTAACTAGCTTGCTAGCTTACTAGCACAACTTACTATCCTGGCTTCGGAATACTAGCCTCGTGTATCTCGGGCTTAAAGTATGGATGTTTGTGATGTTTTCATAAGTAGTTGCATACGTGTGTGTATTATTTCAGCTGTCTCGTGGTCTGCCAGTATTAAGCAAACACAAAAAATAATTTCTTGAATGTTGCTTTCAATTTTTTTTTAATTGGCAGTTTCCCGCTGATAAGTATTTTTGAGTAAATCATTGCACACGATATATGCTAATTAATCTCTCAATCGAAACATAGTCAAGTATCGCTATTACGTGGAAATTTGCTATCGGCCTGCACCACAGCCAAGCAACAGCTGTATAATGAACACAGTTTTACTTTATTGCATCCAGTGAATTAGGACGACAACGGCGTAACATATGAACTTTCTGTGAAATGAACTACATCATTAGCTTCTAATCGATTCAGCTCGTCAGCCGCGAGGACGACATGGGCATGTTTATACGCTTGCGGGCGAAAAAANCATTAGCTTCTAATCGATTCAGCTCGTCAGCCGCGAGGACGACATGGGCATGTTTATACGCTTGCGGGCGAAAAAACAAGTACAAATTTCCTGTTTGCCAAAAACACGCCAAAAACATGCTCTCTCCTTCTTTTTGTTCTACTGTTGATCCAACGATCTGACATCGAAGCCGACGTTTTTAAAATGCTACGTGTGAACTAAGAGGTCGTATGTTAGAATCCCTTGCAGTCAAAGCTGTGGGCGTGTGCATCATGTCTGTGCTGGAAGTAACCTGCTTTGTATCGTTTAANCAGAATCCCTTGCAGTCAAAGCTGTGGGCGTGTGCATCATGTCTGTGCTGGAAGTAACCTGCTTTGTATCGTTTAAGTAAGCAGTGCTGAATAGTAATATGAAACTTTAACGAAGAGGAAATATATTAGACGACTGGCAAATTTAACAGTTTTTTAAAACGATACCAGCTACATAACACGTCCACCTAACAAAACNAATATATTAGACGACTGGCAAATTTAACAGTTTTTTAAAACGATACCAGCTACATAACACGTCCACCTAACAAAACTAACTGTCGGTACACTTAACAGCAGAGACTGTTCCATGTTTTCGTAATCCAGAGCAGTGGTTGTAAGGACTGGACGTGTTTGGAGACATGCAGTACAATACCAGTTCGAAATGAGTAAAATATATCCACTACAATAGGAAAACCACGTCTGTTGATCTTGTGTTTTCCAACCCACCGCTGTCCTTTTGATTCATACCAAACCAGGCATTACACCATTTGTACAACGTTCATTACTGGCTGGCCGTCAACCAATAAGGTGCCGAATGTGTAGCCTTACTCTGACGAGTTATTTTATAAAACTGAATGTCTGCCCTCTGTTTGGCGACGAGATCATATGGTGCCCTCAACTGTGTTGGTCACCGAAAAAATTCGTTATTTTATATGTGTACAAAATGTTGTTCAACTTGTAGACATTAACTACGAGTACTATTTCATCGCATACATATTTTTACGAGGCAAATCTTATACAGAAAAGCCTACCAAGGTTATCGTGCATTTCAGGCACCCTTGTTAAATTTTTCACACATGAATTTTTTTATCTTCTTTGCACGTCTCAAAAACACTGGGATTTGTGATTTTCACATGCCGTGATACAAAATGTATGCGATCCAAATTATTTTATGCAAGTAAAGAGAATTTATAAGTAATGTCTACCGGTATAAATATGTTTCGTGCAAGTATAAAATAATTATTATGTTGGTGCCCAGCAGCTTTGCACGCTTGCAGAAGAGGAGTAGTTCTAATAAGGAGGGGTGGGAGTGAAGAAAATTCTCCGGTTTTTTTTAGTGGCCGCACACTAGGAGCCAAATAGATTGCACTGTGTTTGTAATACCGGCTTATAAAACACACTGTTTCACGTGTACACAATCTGTTACTACAAGAAAATAAATAGCACTTCAGACTAAGGTGGAATAAAACTTTCAACACCTGCCTGTCACTTGAAGTGCGTTGNTACAAGAAAATAAATAGCACTTCAGACTAAGGTGGAATAAAACTTTCAACACCTGCCTGTCACTTGAAGTGCGTTGCATAGTGATTGAAATTCCGGTATTTTGGCGAAACTATTAAACGTGCCTGCATTATGTANGTCACTTGAAGTGCGTTGCATAGTGATTGAAATTCCGGTATTTTGGCGAAACTATTAAACGTGCCTGCATTATGTACACCAACGAAAAGACATCATACTGCAGACGAGGGAGGAATGTTACTTTAAAGTTACCCAGCACGATGCAAATATTATTTTCGACTCATTTAATATAGAAAAAACCGGTTTTTTCAGTCTTTCGCATTAAAAAATATACACCGAGAGAAAGGCTAACAAAATATTGGTTTGTACAGGGCAACAAGTATCTTCTGTTGCCCTAACAAATTTTTTTGATGAGTGAACAATATTTTTAATGTAACACAATAGAGTTTGTTCATTTAACAATAAACATGTTTTAATAAACATAATCTTTGTGTTGAGCTAAAAGAAATAAGACTGCCAACCAACTATTTTGGTTGAATCAACTGTATGTATTTATTTGGCCACTCACTTGATTGCCTTCATTCGGAAATACAGCTAGAGTGTTCGTTTGATTTTTTTGTGACAGTTAGGATAGCAACAGTGTGTGTTAGTGTATTTATTGACGCTTAATAACGGTATAACCATCCTTACAAAACAAAATCAAAAGGAAAGAAAAAGTAAAGCTGTAAAACTTAAAATATTTATCCAAACACGTTGTCCAGTATTTGAACTGTTTGTATTTAAAAACATTACAATTCTATTATTAGTCACTTCATCTGNGGGGGGGGGGGTTGGCCAAAGCTCGAATCTCGCTTGGGATTTCACATTTTTTTATATTAACCCAGACTGTTTCATGCACGTAAAGTAAAACAAATATATTGATTTGCACCAACAAAATTGTTGTTTGTAACCAACGAAATAACTGGGTTACAACAACAACATATTTAACTGCCCCTATACAAAAAATTAATTTGGTTGCGCCAAAGAAGCTTTGTTTGATTCAACAAAACCTTTCTCTCAGTGCACTAGCCAGACAAGTCAAACCAGGATAGGAGCCAGTACTGAACTTTGCTACAGACTTTTCATCAATAAAATGATAGGGTCGCCGCTGGAAGTGCCATAGGTACACGCAGCACTACGGGAACACTGCACGCCAGTTCAGAGCCCTGCGCGTAGAGGCGATGGCGCTGTTGTAGCGCGTGCTAGTGTAACCCTTATAGCTCCCGCGCTTATCAGCCAAAAAAGGCGAAAAAAGATGCCGGCAGGCGGGAACCTTTTCGCTTTGAAAAAATAAAACATTTCGAACTTTTTCAACATGGTCAAAAACATCTTCTCATAGTGATTAAAAATGTCGAAAACACGTAAAAAAATCGTCCACTGAACTTTGCTACAAACTCTGCTCCAACAGGCGTGCACTAAACATTATCCGAAACACAACACGCATTAATTACAAAGTATTAGAATACATAACCGAAATGGAAGAAATGAGACAGGTTACCAGTTTGGCAGCAGAAACAGATACAGAAAAACACACAAACCGAACAAATTCCACCGGCAGTAGATAACACAGCTACGGGGCGAGAACAAACCATTTGTCCTCGTACTACTATTACCATGAACCAGGGCAATTTTCCATTCGATTTCATGCAGCAGTTTACACAAATGATGAAGGAAACACAGATACAAATACACGAGCTGAAGGAGCACAGAGATGAACAGAACATGAAACGCCAGGAACATACATATAAGCAGATCAGGAAAAACCAGGAACATACATATAAGCAGATCAGGAAAAACCAGGGAACACCTGGAGGGACACACAGCTGATCAGGCTAGAAAAAACCAAGAATAAGCACACGAATAGAAAGAACATGCAACAGAGCAAATTAAGCGGCTTGAAAAGAATACGCAGGAGCAGAACAGCAATCTTCGGCAGCAGATGTCATTATCGGCCGACTGCGAGGACCACAAAATAACACAGGTACAATCCAAGTTACCCCAACTGGAAAGGAAGTAGCTGCTACCAGGGATGAATTTGAACAGTTCAAAGAACTAAACACAGTGCAATTCAGTGTGGTCAATCAGCGCATTAGCAAGTTGGAAAACCGATTACGTCAGATGTAAAACAAGCTCACCTCAATGAGTTAGTCAGTGAACCACTCGACTCATTCGATAACCATTTGGANTTACGTCAGATGTAAAACAAGCTCACCTCAATGAGTTAGTCAGTGAACCACTCGACTCATTCGATAACCATTTGGAGAACTCAAAAAAGCTATCAATCTAGAAATAACCAGAGTAAACGATGCTGTATCAGAGGTCAGTAGCCATGTCGCCAAGCTAAGCCAGGTGGTGACAAACAAGCATAACTTGCCAATCTCCCCTAAAACCACCAAAAGTAAATAAATTATTTCTGGAGAACACACAGATTCTAAGCTGAGCTCACCGAGCCAAGCCACTTGTGTGCCAACCTTTACACAGCATCTAACACTATGGCACAACTCTTTCAAATTATGGGTGGAAAAGCTTCTTCAATTTGAAGCTAAAGTGGGAGAGAAAACAATTAATTTATTACCCAGGTTTGAGGATTATGCCAGCTTATTTGGGTTGCCGGACAACGACATGCTCCGCTCGCGCTGTCTTAATATTTCATTGAAGTCTACTGCATATTACTGGCAGGAGGAGGTGAGAACTACAGTAGCTACATATACTGAGTTTATAATCAAGTTCATTAAGCAATTATGGAACAGAAAAATGCAGGGTAACTTGAGGGCTTAGTTGCTTGCGGAGAGATTTTTCCCGGGCAAAGGGAAGAGCCTGGAAGCGCATTTGTCCAAGGTTTAGGAGAATTCCCGCCACGTGACACTCCTTATAAAAGATGAGGAATTTATTGTCATGGCGCTGCACCAGTTGCCCTATCTCTACCAAGCTCACTGGAGGGACATGCGAGATAGCGACTTGGTTTCATTACGAGAAGGTTTACTGGCCTTCGACCAGACCGAGTGCCTCCAAAGAACACACGCCAACAGGGAAGCAGAGAGACAGGGCCCGCAGGAACGAAACCCGCCTTTGTATCCAGGCCATAGCGTTTCGTCCACCGCCCAGGGATGGTTAAGGTCCCAGAGCAAATGCGTATCAGCTGAAGTATTTTCCGCCCTATCGGAACAAAAATCAAGGTCACCGCAGCGATGGCAAACGCTCGTACTGAAGTCTCAAATATTACTTCACCAGAAGGTACAACAAGGGAAGAAAATGCCGTGAAGCTAGAGATTCCGACAGGGACCGAAAAGGGTACTGCTCGGGAGGCGAGAACGGTCACAGAGAAGGCCGACGTATAGAGTTCCAGCCACCTCCATAGCATGTATCACACGGACCGAGCCAACAGGGTAGTATCAGATATAATAATAAAAATTTTCACAGAAGGCCTAATTCACCTAGGGCCTANCCGAGCCAACAGGGTAGTATCAGATATAATAATAAAAATTTTCACAGAAGGCCTAATTCACCTAGGGCCTAAGTAACTAGCGCAAGGAGAAAGCCAAGGTCAACCCTTGATAGTACAAGTTAATCAAATTAACATCTATCTAGCCCTGCCTGAGCAAGGTTATTTTGCAAAGCAAGAACTCTTGGATCCACGAATACCTGTGTTATTCCCTACACAGCCAGATAATACTTGGATAAATCAAGTTAGTTGCTTCCTGTTTAATTAAAGCCAGCGATCGGCGTTTTTTGACCTCACCAAGTTACCTTCACCACCCACAACTACAGAAGAACAGGATACACGGGCAGAATAATTTTGAGAAGAGATCACCTGCATTGTGAAAAGTTGCTTAATCATCGCAGCGAAAAGTAGTTGTAAACAACAAGAAGTGATCTAAGTTGCAAAAGTCTCAGCAAGTGTAGCTAGTTCTCACACGAGCTGCGAACGTAAGCAAACATTGGGATCATATTACCAAGAAATTACTACTATCGTTTGAAGGGCCCTATATGGTATCTAACGTCACGAAGGGAAACTGCTATGAGCTGACAAACCCCATCACTGGCGAAGCAGTAAGATAGTTTAACCTCACAGCGCTACAAACTTACAGGATGACGCTGACTACTGTGCTATGAAGTTTATTTTTGTTGCAGAGAATTTATTTGCATGGAGAGCAAGATAAACGATAAACTGCGAGGAAGTTAATGGCACGCAGTGTTTAAGTGAAGTTGGCATTGGGTAGGCCTCTAAGTTTTTATAGCCTAAGACTTGAAGTTACGAGTTTTTCGCACACGCATCGTCAGAATGTTGCTATTGTACGAAGTGAACTACAGTGCATTATAGTATTAGGAAGAATTTAAGCAAATGGCCTATGATGTGAAGAATGATTCCTTTTTGCCCTAACATGAACCTTCAAGTGACGAGTCTAGTCCTGCCTGAAGTATGTTTGTCTGCGTGTCCACACATCGCTGAGACGATGACTGAGTACTTAGTTTTCCTGGTCCTCTCGAACACTCGTATGGAATGTGGCTTAAACATAAGGCTCAAGGCCACTATGTTCTTTCTAAAAACACATCAACACTTTAAGTAGAAAGTGTACGAACTGTGATTCCTTTGGTCGATTATTCTTGGAAACAGCTGCTGAGATTGAGTCTTATGAATTAATCCAATTTGGGCTGTGCTAAATGAATTTGATTGTTGTATATCCTGCAAGATATATGTTTCTTCTGTTTTTTCGGTGCTACATTATGTTGTTCATATGTGTTAAATATTTTTATCTATCTTCTTAATTATTTCGCTGTTTTAGCTATTGCACATAGCTTTCTATATCGTTGTTTATTTTCCTTTCTTCACCTATGGGTGGGTTTAAAGTTAATAATTTTTTGAAGTTCATTTTATTATTTTCCACATGTTGGTATCGTTGTGCTCTGATAGATAATTTCGATATCAGATAAGTATATGTGTGAGTGAGTAACTAGCTGTGTATCTCGTTGAATTTGAAGCTAATGTACCATTGTTGTTGTGTAGCATAACATTTATCATTATAAGTGACCGCGAGTGGAACGTGTGTTTGTGTGTGATTAAAGACATCACTGTCAGTTATTGGGTTTTATATCATGGAGACTTTTAATCGGAATCTTCAAGTATTCATGTGAACACAACACTTTACACGCGCTAGTTTGAGCACTTGTTACACAAGATACACAAGCAAAATGGCGGTGCCGGAAGATCATCAGTCCTTCGACAGCCGAACGCCATCTTCGTAAAAACTGTGAAATGCAGGTGGTCCGAAGGTAAAATGGTATGCTGTGAACTTGCTAGCATATAT
Organism: Clitarchus hookeri; assembly: GCA_002778355.1. Classification (NCBI taxonomy): domain Eukaryota; kingdom Metazoa; phylum Arthropoda; class Insecta; order Phasmatodea; family Phasmatidae; genus Clitarchus; species Clitarchus hookeri. Next base: position 360,592 of record NQII01001493.1, on the reverse strand, counting down.
TTTTCCAGGTGCCACAAAGTTATTGCTTGTGCGATAACTTTATCTACAGACTCGCCTAGACACGAACGTAGACCCGGGNTGCTTGTGCGATAACTTTATCTACAGACTCGCCTAGACAAGAACGTAGACCCGGCCCGATTGAAGTCCGCTCGACAACTGACTGGCTAACGGCTCGCTGTGCGCTGCCCTGCAGGTGGCTCGAACGAAGGACACAACCGAACTTCGCCGGAAGAGGCCGAAAAGAATCGCCGAGAACCAGATATAACCTAGACCTACCCCAACAAACAAGGGAAAAATACCGCCTAATTTTTTTTTTAAGTGTGGAGCACTTTTACTATGTATTTCTTTTGTTGTATTCGTTTTGTGCATGGTTTAGTTTATTATTAATTGTTTTAATTTTGAACTGTGCAATCTAAATATGATAAAACTTAATTGGAAGAATGCATTTTATCTGCAAAGAGGTATTATTTGATGGTGATATATATATTTAGAGACTTGTTTTCTGGAACATTATTTGATGTGTGAAGTTGTGAATGTTTTCTTCAACAAAGGACAATGGAGTTTAAAGACATTACATTTTCTTAAAAATTTAGCATTTATGGTTTTCACATCACACTAAATATGATAGTTCAGTCTGTAACGCCTCAAATTATCACTACTTTTACCTGTCATAGCTATCTCAGTTTACTTTTGTAATGTATCTGTTAATGTATTGCTTATTTGTTTGTTTTACTATTTATTTGTGGCATATATATTTTATTTACTCCAGATCTAATTTATATCAATAGTTGCAAATTGTAATCTCAAAAAAAAAATTTAGTTTAATTATGTTTGTATGTCTTTCTGTTTTCAATTACAAAGGTATTTGTACGTGAGCCGTTTTGCATAGAGAAATTTGTTGTTTGGTTGCCATGGTAACGCATGACGTAATGTGTATATGAAGTAGCCGTATCATGATTGGCACGAACTTTGAAGGCGTCGTTTAAATTTGAAGTTTAATAACTTTCTGCCCATCTTGTTTCCGTCAGGCAGTTGGTGACCTAGTGAATCATCGGTCTGATATGTAATTTTTAATTTTTGGTTATATTGGCCGAGTCACGTACCGTAACGCAGACTGGGCGAAGACGCGCGGCATTGAAGAGTAATAAATTATTCAGCACGCGCTACTTACGCGGGCTAGAAATTAAAGTCATGTTAGAGCTACAGCGATATGCATGTGTTACGGTAAATACTGCAGTAATGTACCTCAGGCCCGAGAGCCTTGTGAGGGAAGATTAAGGCCAGCGACCCGCTGAATCAGCTTAAGAAGATCCCAAGAGATCTCGCTGCTATCAAGATTTTCAAGCTTATTTTTCTGAATTTCGGCGCAGAGTCTGCATTTGTAAATAATAATTTTTTATAACTATTTTGCCCTACGTTTACGCCATCTTGGTTCTTCAGTATGTTACAGTTGCTCTGCTCATTAGCCTACGAAACTCTGAACATATGTCTGGTGTTCTCCGAACCAAGTTGGTTTGAGAAAAAGTATTAATAATTTTAATTTACGAGGGCTGATTCAGAAGTCACGGCAACTATTGTTATTCTCCCGAAAATGATCCAACACGGGAAATGTACCAAGTGCAATTGAAAGTGTACGACCATTATGTTTTAAATGTGACACTACATGCAGGAAAGTCCGGCAAGTAACAAAGTGTGCCATTTGTAGGCACTCGACTACTTTTAATCTTATTATTTAGCCTTGTATTCTTTTTCAGGGAATAATATTGGTATCCATAGCAATGCCCCTGGTTTTCTTATCAAGCACCTAACTTTCTTAATGGTTTATTTCTATGTAAAGGCGAGGTTAGATAGTATTTTAATCTCTGTTTCTGTAATTTTGTTTAGTGAAGTGGTAATGTTCCATGACTTTGTTACTTTGTAATTTTACAATTTATCGGTGACCAGTTACTCTGATCAGGTTAAGTTGTGTCAACCGGTTGAACCTTAATTATAGAATACGAATTGTAAATTTTCTAATGATATATCCTGTATTTGGTTTATAAATTTCATATTAAAATTCTTATCTGTCAATGTAATTTTATAAATTATTCGTGGTATTAATGTAAAACACCACGTAATGAAAAAGGATAGAATAACTGGTTTGGTGCCAAGTGGCTTGATATCTGTGAGAGCCACAGGTGTTTTCCGAAATCACCCTAGAGCTCTCTTCTTGATTCCTGTCCATTATGGCGTGACATAAAATTATGTTAGCTCCGGCTAATATATAGTTTGAATGGAGCGATCATCTCAGTTTTACAGCCTTGGGCGTGTTTATTGTCCTGCGTTTTGATCATCCTCTCAGTAATGGGTTATTTGGTTTTTGCCTCTTTATTTCTTACGTAAATTTCTGTTATTACAGTGGTCGACCTGTTGGGTCGGAAAATGCTCTGTCCAGGCCATTTCTCTACCTTTCTGCCGAGGCGTGGCAAATCTTATTGAAGTCGCCTTGCGTATTTTTGAGGCCGACTTAATGATTGGCAAAGGAGATGTTCCGAAGATGGGCAACGTCTCAAGAAGTCCAGCCTTTGTTCCACCATTTCCAGCACGTGCATGCATCTTTGAACTATACAGCAATCAAGTCACAGGTTTTTAGTAAACTTACTTTTAGACTAAATCAATAATCATAAAAAAATGTAACCTAAAAATTATTTCTATGGCTTGGCATAATTTGTAATTCTGAATTTTAATGTTTTTTATGCGGTATCCCGACAAATTAACAGTAATTTATTTCATAAAAAAGTTTTATTTTACAACAGTTGGTTTTTGTTGAAGTACCTAAGATATTATATATAAAACCTCTGTTACTATTGTCAAACACTTAAAATATTTTACTATTATTATAAGTAATTTCACTTCCATTAAAACTCATTTTGGTCACACGAATGTAAGTTCTACTTTTTTCATCAACTATATTGCTTTTTTTCTACTCTAAATAACATTTGTCTTTATTGCTGTATATACATATATAATTATTATGTATGTATGTATGTGTAAGGTTGCTGGAGTAAGAATATTGCCTCGGCCTCTTTGTTTCTGAATGTTACATTGAGGTCCCGCCTACACGAGCAGCTCCTTCTCAGCTTCCTCTCCCGCTCTTCTCGAGAATGGTCTTAGGCTTGGCGGACTACCGCACACCGGCATCTCACTAGTGTCTGGACATTCTGCGCCAGGGTCATAATGAGAGGTACGGCGCAGAACAAAATACAAACATGGCTGCCTGAAATCACAGTTTAATCGATTTATTCTTGTAAAACTGCTATACACTTATTTGAACGGGTACGTATTGTACGTGTACGAGCTGTGTAACATCCTTCAAAGAAGACTCCGAGGTTGTCCACGGTTTGTTGCCAGCGACGGGACGGGGCAGACATCGTCACAGCATTTCGACGAGAGGTGGCGCACATTGACGGATCTCATGCAGCCGATGGTATTCCTCGTCTACCTTATCACTCCAACGAACACCGGACAACCTCGGCGACAACTTTGAAGGATGTTAAACAGCGTGTACACGTACGATACGTACCCGTTCAAATGACTGTATACAGGTTTTACGAGAATAATTGAATAAAACTGTGATTTCAAGCAGACAAGTTCGTCTCTGTTCCTTGCCGGACATTTCTGCATCCAAACCCCATGCGGTGTCCCCTTTCAAACGTACTTGTCGTACACTTTGAACTGTACATAGTACATTTCCTGTGTTCGATAATTTTCGGGAGATAAACAATAGTTTCCATTACTTCTGAATCGGCGCTCGTACATATTTTTGCAAGAGATTTAAAGAAATTGAAAATACATAATTATTTTAGAATTTCAAGTAAGAAATTCGTACGAGAAAGCTACACTCATAGTAATGGCTACACAAAGTAAAATTAACTTTGAAGCTTGTAATCAATACCCTTACATCTGCAAACGTAGTAATTTATTTTATGTTCTATTTTATAATGTATACATTATGTTGTATTTTATGTTATACGATGTTCAGAGCAAATTTATTCTTTTAAAATAAATCCAATCCATTTTCACTCAAGTCTCTGTGTGTACTTATTGGTCAGTAAATAGTAGTAGTTTTGTATTGAGTTTCTTCCTAGTGTCTCCTGCATGTTGTTTGTCTGTTATCTACAGACACTGGATGCAAGAAGGGCTCCTGAAAAAATTCTTTGGTAAGATTTAAAATCTGTGGTAAGATGCATCAAGCATGTGCGTTAAATTTGCTGTGAAGTCATTATTGTCCTCTGGAGCAGGGCAAGCTTCAAACCCCAGGTCAGCATACGCTGTAAGTGGCGACGAAATTGATAATATCCAAGGTTATTATTCTATTTCCTCTTTTTGCGCTGGCTAACATAAATATTTGGCTTGGACAGGGCGGGGCCTGCTATCCTCTACTTAGCGCATCACACCCGCAACAGTACATCGGACAGTTACACGGTAGAAAGACGCTACTTCACCACGACCATGAGCGAGATTTCACGGGCAAGCGGAAGGGGCCGCGGTAGTGTAGTGGTCATAGTACTCGCCTTTGCTCTACACGAACCGGGTACGATTCCCGGCGGGGTCGCTCCCGTATTTCCGCATGTGGGAATCGTGGCGGACGTTGTCACTGGTCGGCGGGTTTTTTCGGGGATATCCTGTTCCCCGCCCTTGCATTCCCGCGCTGCTCCGTACTCACCTCTCTTCGCCCTCATCGGCTCTCAAGACCTCGATGTTAAGAGCCGACCAAATCTCTCCACTCCACACTCCACGGGCAAGCAGGTCGTGCGTATATCGACATGCAGTGGAACACACTCGGATTACCCACGAGCACATGACGTCTCCCTGCTCGCACAAACTCGAACCAATGGGCAGGCCACTTAGTAAGCACTATCATTTCCCCGAAGCAGTCAGGCGGCAGCAGTTGCCACGGCTTAGCAGGTGGTGCGCTCTGCCGGAGCCACAGGAACTTAATTTCCGTGACCTAATTAGCACGCGCTTACATTGCAAGAGTGAGAAAGCAGCGATTACTAGAAGTAGCCCAGAGGTCTTCAAACACCTCGACCGCACCCAAGAAAGTGGTTAAATGGCATCACTTGCTTGTTAAACACTTCCTTGCCTAGTTAAACGTTCCCACATGTTTTTAAATAATATTCGTAAAATTTGTATACAGAACCACGTATCAAAAAAAAATTATGTTTATTAAAAAAGTAGAATCATTTGAATTGGTCACAAAGAGGATGTCATAACATAATGGAAACCGTACGTTTCAATGCCACATTTTCACATCGGCTTTAAAAAAAAAAAAGATAGTAGCCGAACGACGAATGCAAAACTGTAGGAGTTGATAAGTGTTTCTGAGAGAATATTAAAATAACGGAACCTTAAAGAAGAAGGCTGGCATTGAGATACAGGATGAGTATAGAAGAATACCCCAACTTTGAAGGTCTTTAATATCAAAACCAAACAACCCACAACCTTGATTGACCAATCAAACGAACCGCGGAACCGTGAAGTTTGTTCACCATACATTCATTAATGTTTTATGTGACCACCACGGGCGGCCCCAACGGCATCTTCGCAATAATCAAACTCGTTCCACACTCTTGTCAGCACATCCGGTGTTATGGTTTGGATGTCTGGTAGTTATGCTTATTAGAGTTCTTAAGTTGTAGTTGTCATTACCACCCTGTTTGTCATGGAGTTGAAGCAAATAATATAAATTTGGTGACTATAGATTCTGTGGGTGGGAAATGGCAAACAACTATGCTTATACGAAAGCCTATGGTGAACTTGACCCTTCGATCCTTTTCATCGTCGGAAATGATGGCTATGTTATTTATTTGGTGACTTTAACCCTGGTGGGTTGGAAATTATAGACAACTATGCTTATAGGATGGCTTAGGGTGCACTTGGCACTGCACTCCTGTTCGTTTTCAGCGGCGATATCTATGTGATGAATTTGACGACTATAGCTTCGGTAAATGGGAAATGGCAGTCGACTATGCTTATAAGTGGGCTGAGTGCTTGCTTTAAACTGCAGTACTTTTAATCGTCAGGGACTATTAATATGTTATGAATTTTGTTTAAATGGCTCGGAAATTACAACCAACTAGGCTTATATGAGGGCATAAGGCTCCATTGTCTTTACTATCCTATTCAGCATCAAGGGCGATGCCTATATCATGAATTTGGTGGCTGTATCTTCAATGATTAGAAAATTACATGCAACTAAGCTTATAAGTGCACTTTATGCATACTTGACCCTGCTTTCTATTTTCTGTTCAGGGGTTTTATCTATGCTATGAATTTTGTGGTACTATTTTAGACAGTTCGGAAATTATAGCCAAATATAACTATACATGCCCTCAGGGCATACATGACCCTGCGTTCCTTTAAATTGCCGGGGGTGATACCTAAGTTATGAATTTGGTGGTTAAAACCTAAATGGTTTGGAAATTACATCCAAGTATGCTAATAAGTTAGCTCAGGGCAAACTTGACCTTGTGGTTCGTTTTGATGTCAGGGGTGATGCTTACATTATGAATGTGATGAATATATCTTAAATGTTTCGGAAAATATGGCCAACTATGCTTACAAGTTCATACTAGGGCGTACTTACTCTGAGGCTCTTTTTGTTGTCGGGGGTGATACCTATGTGAGGAATTTAGTTACCATATATTAAATGTTTCGGAAATAACAGCCCTGCTGCCATTTTCGTTGTCGGGGATGATGTCTATATTATGTCTTTGGTGGCTGTATCTTGAACGGTTCGGAAATACAGATAACTATACTTTTAAGTAGTCTTAGGGCATACGTGATCCTGCGGCCCTTTTCGTTGTCGGGGGTGGTGACTATGTTACGAATTTGGTGACCATATTTTAAACAGCTTGGAAATTACAGTTAACTTTGCTTATAAGTGGGCGTAGGAAATACTTGAAGCTCCAGACTTTTTCGTTTTCGGATGTAATGCCGATGTTATGAATTTGATGATTGTTACTCAAACTGTTCGGAAAGTAAAGTAATTTTTTTTAATATGTGTGCTTAAGGCATACTTAACCAGGCAGGGAGCCTCGAGGGAAAAAACGGAGAAAACCCAAGNGGCCCTTTTCGTTGTCGGGGGTGGTGACTATGTTACGAATTTGGTGACCATATTTTAAACAGCTTGGAAATTACAGTCAACTTTGCTTATAAGTGGGCGTAGGAAATACTTGAAGCTCCAGACTTTTTCGTTTTCGAATGTAATGCCGATGTTATGAATTTGATGATTGTTACTCAAACTGTTCGGAAAGTAAAGTAATTTTTTTTTATATGTGTGCTTAAGGCATACTTAACCAGGCAGGGAGCCTCGAGGGAAAAAACGGAGAAAACCCAAGCACAGAATGCAAGAGCGTGAAGTGGGGACTTCTAGCAGGAAATAATGAGATAATGTGTAGTGGGGACTTCCGGTAGGAAGGAATAAGAGAGTCTAAGAAAATAAAGGAGATCTTATCACTCTCAGATAACTCCACACTCGGAATGCAAGATCATGAAGTGGAGACATCCAAGATGGTAGCCATTGATCAGGAATGACATATTTATCTGCACCTTGTTCAGCGTGTTGGCAGTCGTGTCTCCTGTGTGTTTGCCCATTGGGTAAAACAAAAGCGGGAGTAAAAATCCAGAATGGACGACGTTGACATAGAAAGACAGAGCATAAGGCTGCCGCATGTTGTCATCCAAGATGTCTGCAAGCTTGTCCCCTTGTCCCCAGCCCCCAGCCACCGGCGCAGAATCAGCATTTTACTACTACTAACTGGCTTTGCGTTTTACGATCACAATTGCAGAAAGTTGACTAGCTGTACTGTGGCCGTGGTGTCTGAGCGGTTAGCCTGCTCGCCTCCCACCAATGCGAACCGGGTTTAATCCCCGGCCGGGTCACTCCGGATTTTCGGATGTGAGAATCGTGCCGGACGATGCCGCTGGTCTCCAGGTTTACTCGGGGATCTCCCGGTTTCCCCGACCTTTCATTCCGGTGCTGCTCCTTACCCAGCTCGTTTCATCCTCATGTCGAGAGCAGCCCAAAACTCTTACTTCTCTCCCTCCCGACTACCTGTTGTTACGAACTAACTTTTCAGCTAGCTCGTAGTTGAAAGTTGTTTAGGGACGTAGCTCAATAATAACTCATGATTCGGTAGATCACAACAGTATCTGATGAGATTTTATTACATGAAGATTATACAATTGCTATTTAAATGACTATTGATCGGGGGAGCTTTAAATTAATATCAAGATGATTATTTAATTACATTATGATTCACCCCATTTAAATTAACCCCAACTGGAAAGTCATCACCTTGTTGCAGCTGGAGGCTGATTCTGCGAGACGGTTAACGCCGGCCGGACACACCCATATTCCTGGTCTGCTTCACTGGTTGGGTCGCCCAAAGGACTAAAAACGAAAGACGCACGTTCCGGGTGTTACGCCGGCCTATATCAAGCGCGTGGTTCTGCGGCCCCGCTCAGTAACCGGTGGAGGGGATTTCTGCAACTGACGACCAAATGGTGGCGTTGCAATCCCGCTCGTTTCCAGGTTTAATGTTTGAAGGTGTGATCAGGCAAGCCGTTCAGCTAAGGCCTGATCACACCATAGCAATGTGCAGGCAATATGACGCTCCGTCCTTGTCGCTAGAGGACGCGAAGCAAGGTATCGAGGAGACTGCGACAGCGGCTGTAGCTCGAGGCAGTGGGCTGGAGACGCTACCTTGTGCGGCTCGTGGGTGGCTAGTGATTACGCTGAGAGCCAGGTGCTGGTGGCGACAAGTCGCTTCGCCGGCTGCCGCTTTTTCAGCACGAGGATTAATCACCCCTGAATCCGTACTTGTGATATACGGTCCTCCCGCGCTTGCCAGCGCCTCTACCGTCCTCCCTGGCTCCACAAATACTCACTAAAAACACTTTCTTTGCCGCAACACACGCCCTGTTGCCGCCAAGATATCTACACTCGAATATAAAAACACTCAAAATCAGCGAATTTGACTGCAGAGGTGTTGAAACATCTCCACTTGAGGCAGTAAAGCTCTACTAATCATTATCTAGTTTCTTGTATTCACTGATTAGTTTGTTTCACCAGCCTGGCAATAAAACCTTTGCGTATTCCACTAAGTAGTCAATAAATAATAGCTCATTATTTCAAAATTCAATAAAATAGTTGTACGTATTGAGATCAGTGATTCAGATTTCAAGTGTACGTTTAAGTAGAGCCACTGCGAAATAGCTTTGCACAAACCAGAATTTCTGTTATACGTTGCAACGTCGTTACAATAGCTCAGCTGTATTCTTTCCAGCATATTCAATTACTGTACAATTCTGAAGGTTAAACAATTATATGATGATATAAGGATTTTGTTATTTGGTAACGTAGCATTTACCGAGTTTCCTAGGTGCTGATAACTACAATTAACCAAATAGGTTTTAATATTTCTTAATCATTTCTTTAGTATACAGTAAACATTTCTGTACTGTGAACTATAGGAGTTCGAACGAATTTTTAATTTCCTAAAACTAAGGGTAATATTGCCATTAAACAGATACGTATAAAAATGAAATAACAGCTGACCTAAATTAATTTAACCTTTACTTTTAATTAGAGTATGAGCCTGTTATAATAAACAAAACCGTCTCAAATAAATAAATATATATACATATATTTATTTATATACAGAAATCTTTGAACGTATTATTTACAATATATCTTGCGCTCATAAACAGATTCTTGTTAACTATTTTTGCAACGAGCTGTAATATACTTTTTCCATTCATGGGCATGGCGAACGCTTAGTGCTTTAAGAAGAATCTGCTTAGGCGAAAAAATGTCAAAGTTATTAGCGTAGTGTTATTTAAATAAGCACATTCGTTCGTAAAACGTTTCTCTTTTTTTAAATTTGCGTATGAGGGGAGTGTAGCCCTTCATAAAATTCACGTAAATTTTCGTCATGCTGGAGTTCAAAGTATTAAAAGTACGAATAAATGTATTTTTTTTCTTGGACTTATTTCAGATTTTATTTTTGTGAAACTCTTACTTGGGACATAAATTACCGTTTGGTTATGCAGCGAGCAAACCACGCTACATTTATGTACTTCTCCAAAAAAAAAAAAAAAAAAAAAAAACTTTAAAGCTACTTTTTTAAAAATTCCACGAGTTAGTTAAAAACGTTGCAGGTATAAAATAGTGCAAATTCTTTTTTATATATTCTCAAGGAAACCTGAAACAAAACATTATTAACAGAATATCCAATAACATCAAATTTAATCAACTTCGGTATCTTTTCCGGGGCATTTTTTAAATATTACCAATACCTACTACCATTATTCGTGAATCTATATTCCTAAGCAAATGTTTACTCTTTCACCCCGATTTAGCCAATAACCCTGCATCCGCTCTCGAAATAATGGTTGGCATCATGATTTTTTTTTTGCGGTTTATTGAAACTTTGTAACAACAAAAATGTTTTTCTTTTAATTCATATACGAGAGAAGCAGTTATGTGGATATTAAAAGAAAAACATCCACATAACTGCTTCTCTCGTATATGAATACAGAATGTGGATTAACGAAATATTATCTTGTGAATCTACACATGTATTGGATTCCATAGGAATTTATTAGTTTAAAGCAAAATAAGAATTGGTTTCTCTGCACCTTTGTTGTAATAAAGAGTGAGTTAATTTCCATTCATGGTTATAATTAATGCAGTAATATTCTCGGTCACCAACAATTTGAATGTTTCGGAATTACTATTGTTAGTTAGACTCAAAGAGATCCTCTTTGAGTATAACTAACAATAGTATAGCATGCATTCATTCATATCACTGCATATAGGTCAAAAAATTTGTGGTTACGTTTCTGGCGATTTCAGGTATGTAACGGCCCAATTTCCAAGTACTGAGAGATATTCCGGACTTAATTTGTAAACAAAGCCTTTGTTCTCATAAGGTTGGTGACAAAATTAATTAAATATAGTTGCTGGTCTTGGAAATTCGAAGATATGCTCGAAATGAGTAACTGTAAATTAAATAGATTTAATATTTATAGCGGCTGTATGTTTTTGGAATATAACATAATGTAGTCACTTCCAAAGAAAAAGTTGACTCTGCATTTCGCTTAGAAATGTTTTAAATTATTTTTGCCTAAGTTACCTATTACTTAATATTTTAAAGAATGAAAATGTTTTCCACATTTTGAAATTTAACATATTATGCAGCTTAAATATGTGCGGTTTTTATGCAATTCAGATACAAATTTTTTTGAATGTTGAAAGCTAACAAATTATTGTAGTAAGCTTTTTATTGCAATTATTGGACGTTTTAAATCACATCACGAGTGCCTTGCCTTATTGGTACATCTTCCATATAAAATAAATATAACTAAACTCTGTTAAGTGGCTAGTATTTAATTGCTATATTTGTTGTTACGCATTACGAATCCGAATCTGATAATTTAAGGCTTATTACTGAGCGTATATGTTCACGTAATAGCATACAGATACTGAATGGGCAATGGTTTCCGATATCGACTGTGCGCAAATGTGGAAGCGTATGCCCATAATGCCCCTCTTCACTTTTTCCGCATTAAACTTTGCTTCCCGCTATACACTGTAAAATAAATTTTTAATATTTACTGAGAAATGGTTTCTAATCTTACAAATATTTCTGACAGTACAAAAGTTTCTCTTGTAAAAACTCGTTTGTAAGACTACTCGAGGTGTGTTTGTAACGGACCCCAACAAATGTTTGTACTATACTGACCCGTATCCACAAGCTCAAGCAAAATGGTGGACACTCAACAACGCAAAACATTATATAGCTGTTCGTGATAAAACTAGGGGTGATGTTAAACGTTTTTTCATGGAAAAAGAAATGTATTACAAGTTTGAATAACGTCAAACACCTAAAATACCTCAAATAATCATAATAAAACAACAACAATTCTAGAAACACGTGACGCTATTTCTCATTGAATGTTAATGATAATGTTTCATATTAATACAGAACTCTACAAATGAAATAAATTCGTTATTCTTACCCAAATAACTTTACAAATCTATATTGTAGGTATAAACTGTTATAATCAGGACCGAGAATAATTTGTACGGTCATAAGCTAAGAACCTACATACACGCTGTACAACGTCAAACGCCACTCGGGCTATGACCAACGGCAAATGTATTGATCTATAAAGTCAATAAACCCAACTTTAAAAAAAAGTTGGTGTTGTTGTTTAGTGCATGGGGTAACAACTCAAGAGGTGTGGGGTTTAGTCCCCTTGCTGGCAAGGTGTAATTTTTGCTTGAATTATATTCTGAAATATTGTTTTTCTAGTTATCTGGTATTTCATCACATATGGTTTATAGAAGAACCAAAGTATTTTTTTTTCCACTTCTCAATAATATAAGTTATAATACAAGCATACCGTTTGTAATATTACAAATATACGTTTCGCATATTATGCAAAAAAAATATTATTCTACTACAAAAAAGAATTTTCTTAGCAACTGGATTTCCATAAAAATTTATTGTCAAGGTGCAAAACAAATTTTACAGTGTACAAATTGCGCGAAAAGAAAACATGGCTACTGTCCTTGTGCTTAAAGAGTGTCCAGGAGAATAAAATTATTTCCTTCCTTTTTTTATGATATCGCATACTTTTATGTTGTCATTAGAAATATTAGTTTCAAAAAAGTGTGATAAATAAGGAAAATTACTTCACAAAAAAAAATTAAACAATTTATAAAGAAATTTAATTTCATATATATGTATAATTAATAAATCTCAAAATGGAACCAAATTCACAAGATAGGGCCAAGTTCAAAATAATTTTTCTAGTTATTAGTGTTTCGGGAAATATGTTTCTCGAAAATGTGTTATTTGCTTCCTCCATTTTCAATTTTAATTTTTAAGATAAAATTTAAGTCAAATGAAGAAGGTTAACCACCGGGTGTTGGATTGTAAAGAAATTTCAACATGTCACAATATGACTTTAACAAGCACTTTATCTGGCACCAAATTCTGTGTAAAAATTAACTTTTCGAAATTTCTACAGAAATCAAAATTGTCAATTTTAAGCTAGTAAAAAAAAAGGGCTGAATGATATTATTAAAATGGTTTTGTATTTGAAGCCAGTAGCTCCTACTTATTTGCCAACGTACACATGCGTCTGCGTCATATTACATACTTCTGAGGGATTCGTCAAAGGACAGTTTCATATGCACTCAGTGACTTGCTGCGTTTTTTGAAACGTATACTTCTTGATGGATGTAAGCCATATGCAGAATTGTCAAATGAACGCAGCCCGTAACGGAAGAAGCTTCTCCACATGACATAGGTGTAGCGGTGTTGTAGTGGTTAGACTACTTGCCTCNCTGCGTCATATTACATACTTCTGAGGGATTCGTCAAAGGACAGTTTCATATGCACTCAGTGACTTGCTGCGTTTTTGGAAACGTATACTTCTTGATGGATGTAAGCCATATGCAGAATTGTCAAATGATCGCAGCCCGTAACGGAAGAAGCTTCTCCACATGACATAGGTGTAGCGGTGTTGTAGTGGTTAGACTACTTGCCTCNACGCAGCCCGTAACGGAAGAAGCTTCTCCACATGACATAGGTGTAGCGGTGTTGTAGTGGTTAGACTACTTGCCTCCCGCCAAGGCGAAACGGGCTCGATTCCCGGCGGGGCCTCTCCCGGATTTTTGCACTTGGGAATCGTGACAGATGATGCCACTGGTCCGGCGGGTTTTCTCGGAGATCTCCCGTTTCCTCCACCCTTTCACTTTGGCGTGGCTCCACATTCACCTCGCTTCACCCTCATCGACTCTCAAAACCTCGATGCTAAGAGCCACCCAAATCTCTGCGCTCCACTCCATCATCACATATTTTGACATTTGTTTTTTATTATTATCGACTCTTCTGCATAAAATGCTGCCAACAGTTACTTGGCAGAGTACTACAGTAAATTTAAATTCTGAAAGAAATTTTTTATTATTGAAACGTGCAGATCACATCGTGATCGATCTACCGATTCATTGCGTGCCCGTTTGCACAAGCCCTCATTCACAATAAACCGGCGATGTTAATGCAAACTCAGCCAACCACAAATTGCATCATCTCGTAAATAATAGCCAGATCTAATTAGTTCTCGCAGATAACTGGTATTTACACCCGCTGACCTGTGCCATCCAATAGCCATTTAGGCGCTTTGGCTGTACGCGTAACAAATGCACCCACCCACAAAAGACCAGCCATACAAAACTAGTTTTATCAACTCCAGAACACAGAGCGCTGTTGTTTTGCAGTGTAACGCAGAGACATACTCTCTTCTTTTTCCTCTTATATTTAATTACATATTTCATACAAATTTCGAAAAACGAAATATAAACGTTCTTTATGAAGACTACGCTGTATTATTGTCTTAATATTAAGGGTAATGATAATTTGAGCTATTGGTAACCTTGCGATAATTTCAGAGCAAGCCAACATCGCTACTTTTAAAATCCTAGCTAAAATAGTTTGCACAAACGCATGAAAGAATTAGCTTTACTCAGTAAGAACTTATTTGTAGAAATTATAATAATGGCAGATATGATCTTATCTGAAAACAATTATTACAACACGGATACTTAAAACGATACATTTTTCTATTCCGTTAAGTCATCTCAAATATAATTGGAATTCTTCACTATTTTATAAAACCTCTTATTCTGGTGTGTCTCAATCTTATTCAAAAGAATTATTATTTGATAAACAAAGAAAGCAAAATGAATTAAATGTCAAGCACATTTAACACTAAACTGGTTCACACAAACGGTTTATATTGGAACAAGTGAATTTGTTCCTCAATTGGATTGGTTTGAAATCGAAATACTTGCAAATGTTTCAGTTTTCATTTTCTTGTCGTCTTGAATGACAGAATTGAAATGTCTTAAATTTGAAATAAACAGTTTGATAATAAGACAATACGATAAAATTTTAAGTAGGTCTGAGCAAAAAATAAATGCTCGTAAGCTTTTCCTACAGCTTCTTTGTAAGGGAATACTTTACCACCTAACACCATCTGACTTGCTTATCCTCTGCAAAGGATTTAAAATCTTAACCTCTCAAGCCTTACTCTTACGTATAAAGGAAGTCAAGTTCGGACGATGCTTTACAAACTGTGATTAAAAAATATCTTAAGTAGCAAAATTCTGTTGGCCGACTTGTACACGAACAGCCTACAGACTGTTTCCATGATCAGCCTACCTCCGTAATGCACACGCAGATGCATTTGGCCACAATAGATCTCTTGACTGTTGTGTGCAGTTGGCCATGTTTGGGTCACTGTTCAGATAACTTACACATAGCAAAATACAATCTGCCCATAAGCTGCCCAATTCTGCGTAGTCAAATGTACCGCAGGTATGCCGACAAAATCGGTGTGTCATGAATGGCAGCAGTGGCCCACTGGTTTACTGCTTCCGACCTGCCATAAGTTAACCAAACTCGTCAACTGTTGGCAAACCAAATTTAGGTCAGCTATTGACCACTTGTAGGTCAACTTTTTGCCACTAACCATCCTGCTATTGGCCATTTGTGGCCCATCTATTTGCCACTAACAACCCTGCTATTGTCGTCTTGTAGCCCAGCTATTTGCCACTAACAACCCTGCTATTGGCCACTTGCAGCCCATATATTTGCCACTAACAACCCTGCTATTGTCCACTTGTAGCCCAGCTATTTGCCACTAACAACCCTGCTATTGTCGTCTTGTAGCCCAGCTTTTTGCCACTAATAACCCTGCTATTGTCGTCTTGTAGCCCAGCTATTTGCCACTAACAACCCTGCTATTGGCCACTTGCAGCCCATATATTTGCCACTAACAACCCTGCTATTGTCCACTTGTAGCCCAGCTATTTGCCACTAACAACCCTGCTATTGTCGTCTTGTAGCCCAGCTTTTTGCCACTAATAACCCTGCTATTGTCGTCTTGTAGCCCAGCTATTTGCCACTAATAACCCTGCTTCTCACCACTTGCGGCCCACTTAAAAGCAGCTTGCTATGCATTTTCAAAACCAAATATTTATTGTATTTTGCCTAAATAGGTATTATTATTACCCATTCTCTTACATGATAACTTTTATGTTATATCAATATTGGTAAATAACTCTGGAAGAACACTGAATTATACTCACAACCCCTAACTGCATGATCTATATTGCTATGTACTTACCTACCATGTATGCAATTCAAGTAGGGTATTGATAAGTATATCTAAATAATTTTCATATTAAAAGTAGAATTATTATCTTTGTTACATAAACAATTTTTGTCAGTATCACAAGTCAATACTGGGACAATGAGTGTTTTTTTCGCAAACGTCAGTATTTTGG
This sequence comes from Clitarchus hookeri, assembly GCA_002778355.1. Lineage (NCBI taxonomy): Eukaryota > Metazoa > Arthropoda > Insecta > Phasmatodea > Phasmatidae > Clitarchus > Clitarchus hookeri. The sequence continues at coordinate 344,184 of NQII01001493.1, read as the reverse complement.
TTGCGGACTACTTTCAGCTGGGACTTAAAATGCAGAATAACATCGTTTACATTTTAGGCCTTGTAGTTTTAAGTATAGAAGCTATTTTTTCCTATTACTAACGATGTCACATACTAATTTTACATCATATTTGTATAAATAAAAAACTTGCCCTTGGTAGATCACCGTTTGTGGCACTTCCGAACATGGATTACAGTCTGGCATGGCTATTGGCAGGGTCATGAGAGGTCTCGTCAACTTCGTCTGGATTTCGCAAATACATAACCGACATCCTCGATCGTTTTGGTGACACTCCCGAGGGACCTGGCTGTGGAGAAGNTTTGGTGACACTCCCGAGGGACCCGGCTGTGGAGAAGAGGCGAACACGCTGTTTTTGTTCTGCACGCTTGTATGCTGGTATATCTCCAGCAGTAACAGTTGGCATCCATAAACGGCCTAAAAGCATGGTGAAAATATTCCTTTAGTAGTGATCAAAAGTTGGTATCCCATAAATGGCCTACAAGCTTGCTGCTTATATGTACCCAGCAGTATGCAACAGTTAGAATACCATAAATAGCCCATTAGCTTATTGCTAATACATCCCCAATAGAAGGTGTAACAAATGGAATACCATAAATGGTCCATAAATGTGCTGCACATATTTACCTAGCAGTAAGTAACAATTAGCATTTTTTGTGACGTTTGCTTGTGAGGATTCTGTTGAATTCTAACTATAACTGTGCGAGCATTAGCACACATTATGACTATTTCAAAAATAGGGAAGTTACTTTTATCGATGTCACCTTGTTGCTAAATATATAAGAAATACTGACAGTTACAAATGCAAACGTTTAACATCACTACCAAAATTTGGCCAACTCTTTAACTTTTCTCGTTTGCTACTTGTGAAACGGTTAACTTTCTAAAATGGTTTATACATAATGATGAATAATCGCATTAGCTATTAATTATTTTGCTATTTACACGTAACAGACTTTCTAATGTCAGTAATTATTACCGTTTGATGATGTTTGACGCTAGACAATAAATATTTCTTGAAAATAGAAGGTGAAAAGAAGCGTAAAAAAAGAGATGACTTCGGTATTCCACAGAGGCAAAAAAATTTAAAGAATGACGTGGTTCGAGCAGAGCCACTCAGACATGCCTACGACAACAAAGCTGCCGTGAACTGACTTACAAGCAAATCACATGCAGTTTTAAGCGACTTGCTGGTAATCAAGGCCGGGACACGTCCCATGGACGCACATCCGCTTCTCCCGTTACCAAGGAAACATCCATATAGGCAGGTAAACAGCTGGTGCCTTATTTGTTTTTTGCACGGGTGTATTCCAAGCACTGTAGGAAAGAAATTCGTGGCAAATATATGCACCACAATTTCCAAAAAGAGTAGTTATATTTTTGGCGCCAAAATTTAAACTAAGGGTTTCTTGAATACTTTAGTTTGGAAATGAGTGAAATAAACTAACCTTTTTTCATTAAAAACAAAACAAAAAATGCTTTGAGAGAGCGCACTGTAAAAATTGCATGGCCATCGGGCAGTGACAGAAACAATAACATTAAAGTTGTTTACCTTATAAGGAATTTGCTTCTGTCAAATTACAGCTATACAGAAAAATTTATTGAAAAATGTTTGATACGTAAGTAAATCACTAAAGATATTTAATTTTAAAAGTTGGTTTAAATTTACTATACGATTATGAAAGTGAAACATTTTAGTGAGGCAGAAAATTGCCTCGTAATCACTTGGCTGGTATAAACTATTCGTGGTTACTTCCAACTTTCCTGAAGCCCTGCTTAAGTTATCATTTCAGGCTATTCCTCCACTATATGTAAAAAAAATGCTTGACGAAGTCTACAAAATTACACTGTGCGCATTAAATTTTTTATACAGGAAGGAACTTCATTATACTGACAAACTTCGGCAGGTGATTCCTCATCCAAAAATACGCCGAAAACATATACACGATCTCTACCCCAGGTCTATTCCGAAGGGGTGTAACCACTCTTGTTGAATCAGATGTTTTTTGCTGGTAACACAGTCAGAATGAACGACAAATGTCCGAGTTTCTGAGTACGGCATAATTAAACGCCGAAGTACAAAGCACAGAAATATGGGTTCTAATATCAACCCCCATCAATGAGAAGGGAGGGGTTGGCACCATATTTGTACAACTAAAAATGTAACTGTACCACTTTGTTTGTTGTTTTCTGTGGATTTATAAACTACCATTCATGATGATGAACAAACATTCCGTCTAGTGTTTTTAAGCTAAATGCCGCCGTTTTCGAGATATTAATTCATGCTGATGATGGTCTCGTGGGGTAGAGATGGACCAATGGCGAAATTATATGGTGGTTTAACGGGTATGGTCCGAAAAAAAACCCACTGGCCAATCGTAACGTCTGCCACGTTTCGCAGATACGAATATTCGTGTCCACCCTACCGGGAATCGAGTCAGATTCGCCGTGGTGTGAGGCGAGCAGTCTGACCACTGCGCCACCACGGGCCCTACTTGCATATCGGCGATAGGTTGTTGGGGTGGTTATGGATAACACATTTAACACGACTTGTTCCAACATCTGCTTTGTACTTCGTCGTTTAGTAATGCAGTATCCAAAAACTCAGATATTTATTAATCATTCTGTGCGTTACTTGCAAAAAACATCTGCTTCAATTACACTTTCAAGGGCGGTTTTCACCCCTTTGGATTATACTTATACTATATGTCGTGTATATGTTTTAACCTATTTTTTGATAATGCCTAAGATTTTCGGTAGAGTTCAGTTCGAACCTGCATATTTTGCATTACCTCTGTTTATTGCTAATAACTGCCAACCGACCTATTGTCTCTGTTTTCCTTTATGCCATTTTTAATGATATAATGTAATTTTTGTGCAAATTATAATACATAGATTTTAACCAAAAATTAGGTACTTTAAAGTTGACGGAAAAATAAAACGTTTGTAATGCGTGACATATTAAGGAAACAAAAGACTTCATACATATTTTGCGAATATTTTATGTAAAACATGTGAAGATGCCGCGAATAGACTATAAGGTCAGCAGCTGACATAACGAACAGCATGGTGTAATGACGCTGTACTATTAATTATCGGGACACGTGGCTCATTTTCTTTCGTTTATGCGGAGCTTTGTAATATTATATCGGGATTTTAAGTTCTTGCCGGGGTGTAATGTTTATCGCGCATATTTTTGCCGTTTCAGAAATCGTAGTTCCATATTTATCGTCAGCATTAGATAAGAAGATTTTCCGACCGCATCGACAGTTTTTGTCCTCGAAGGTTTGGATAATCTTTTACTTACGATGCAGTTCGGATGGCCACGCAGTTCGATATGGCGTGGTGACCCAGAAAGGGGGGAGGGGTGTAGAGCGATTAAAGGTAGAGCCATTAAGTGTGTAGCTACCGCCCGCGCGCCACAGACAGATCGCTGACAACGGCCAGGAGAGTGGTCATCCAGCGCTCGAGGAGTGTGTGTCGGGCGTGGCATCCCCCACACCGACAACCATTACCGTAGTATATTAGTTCCACCGGTGTGGGAGGTCGCTAGTTACTGTTGCGATGCCAGTATTCAACATGTGAATAAGTCAATAAACGACTGTGGCGCTGCTCTTTGCTAATTCTTTCTGTTTATCTGTGAAACCTGTTCGTACTCGGCATATATCAAACATGTATGTCAACGGCTTCATTTTTATGATAAATAAAAGTAAAGAATAATAAACCGGAACTGGACTTTCTTTTCGATGGCACCTTTTTGAAGGTGTTCACTACGTTTCATAAACATTATAACCAGGAGTGAACTCGAGAGGAATATATGAAAAAAGAAGAGATGTATGAAAATCATATTTCGGTCTCTTGTTTTCCAAGAAAACTTTTCTCCAAATTAAGTGCAGCGGCCTTCTTCAATGGGTATCTTCAAGGTTTTTGCATTAGCTTTAATTATATAGAATATTTATTACATTAGAAATATGTTTTTTCATATTTAAAATGTAGCGATAGGAATTTTGTATTCGATGGGTAGAAAAATTATCGAAATTGGCTCTTAGAATTTAAATTAAGATGAACAGATATTTTAAAGGTAGGCATATATAGAGAGAAAGAAATTGTTTGTAATTTTACAAAAAGTTTTTTTAAACTAGTTGCCAAAATCATCTAGGTAACACTACAAAATATATTTGTAAACTACACGAGACATTTTTTGAAAATTTTACGGGATATATTTAGTAACCTACCGACGAGTATCCTGTTTAAACTGCAACATTATGTGTAGTAATTCTCAAATTATGTTCTTGCAAAATCACAAGCTATTATTTATAAAGTAATAATTGTAGTTGATTTTACAAATTCGTTTTTATGGGGTAAAAGTTAAAGGTCACTGCACAGAACACATTTTATGCGGCCCTGTCAGGCATGTCTTAATGTCCATGCCGGGATTCAAACAGAGTTCGTCAAATTGGGAGGCCAGTATTCTGACTACTACACCACTGCGGCCCCTTGCAGTAAAATTTATTTACACTTGTTACAAACAAGTCCTTAGCTACTACTTTCCCAAGAATTTAATTATCTCTGCAGCTGAAATTACTTACCTTTAAAAATCATTATTTGAGAATACATAAATAATTGATTGTGTGTCTAAAAGTTTATAATAAACTGGAAATCCACACCACTAGGTTATTTTTTAAATGAAAAATTGGGTTTTCACATTTTACACTAAGGTTTTTGTGAAATTTACTTTAATGTTTTTGCAGTGCTACAAGAATATGCTATTTGGCAACTAGTTTTCAAATAATTATCTGTACGACTACAAAAATCAGATTTTACATAGTGTGTCGAGATACCGGTTAGAGAATGCAGATGTTACACAGAACATTACAACAAGGACTGTTACAGCATTGGAAGATACAAGTCACTCGCTTGTATGTTATCTGAATGACAGTTGCGATAAGGATAAGTGATTAAATACAAAGTTGATTTGAAAAGATGTCATTGCAATTATACATCACCGAGGAAATTACAGAGGGTGGCATTACAAACAGAACCACAAAATAGTCAAAGCTAATTGTTGTCAACATATATTTAAAACATAAAAAAAAAAATATATGTCTTGACTTGTATGTTTTTATGGTGGCACTCTGTGTATCCCTTTACGACATATATCTGCAATGGCGTATGTTCGAAATAATTTTTTATTTAATCACTTGCTTCTATTTTGACTTGAAAGTCAAGTTGCGAGTACACAGTGTTACAGAAAAGAAGTTTGTTCAAAGCATTCGCCCCACATGGAGCGATACAGTAAGCTTTCTACCCTCTTTTCTTTCGGCGGACTTTGAAGGCTCTTGGCGATGAAACTAGTGCTCGCAGCAGCCTCTGAAGATCTCCCCCTATCCCACCCTGCTGCATGATGAAATTGATTTCGGTCCATTTACCAGCTGGCCGTGTTTTTCATCTGCTGGCCGTGCGGCGGCGCACAAAGGAGGTAAATGGCACAGTCGCCTTGGAACTGTTTTCCCGATACGTCTTGTCCCGTCCTTGACACCGTCTCTCGCCTCATGCCGACCCCGCCTCCCTCCAACACTAGAGCAACTCAGGTGAGCCTATGCGGTATCTACAGGTACCTATGGCAGCTGTCAATGGGACAGATAGCTATATTGGTCATATATCGGTGATTTTGTCCCAATGGCGACGATATCTCTAGAAGAGTTGATTTGAAAAAATATGTATGTTTTGAGGTGCTACATTTACAAGTAATATCCATTGAATATTTGCTGTCCTCTTTTTCAAAGTTTTGGTTGCTATGTAGCATTCTGTCTTCATTGAAAATTGGGATACATAATGTGTAGCATATTATAGTATCTTTAAATTTTATGATAAGCAATTTTATTTCAGATTTTAATTCTAAACCTTTTATATTAAAAATTAAGGAGATAAAGTCTTTTCAGTAGGTACGTTAAATTACTACTAAAGTGGGCTGGTGCGAGGGTTAAGATAAAACTGGAATCGGAATAGACTAAATATTTAAGTTTATCAAGACTAGTTATTTTACAACGGAACTTGGTACGAAATTGTTATAAGTTCATACAGGCTAAATAAAGAAGGTGACACTGGGCACCTTGAAAGTGCCGATATAACAATTATCCTAATCTCTGATTACAATTGTCTAAGTATGTGTTATAGAAAGGCATACAAAAGGAACAATTTTACTGCTACGTTATACTGCTTTTGTTTCAAGAACTTTTTAATAAAAAGTAGTCTAGAGAACATAATAAATAAAAAATTAAAGCAATTCACGAGAAGAGAATTTATTCCAGTTTATAACCGAAATTTGTTCACTCATTGCATATTTCACTTTAAAGAGCACATACTCGCCCTCTCTTGGCTGAGACGCAAACTACAGTAGAAGCCTAGACTGCCTGTCACGTGACTGTCACAGACAGCTGAAATGAACTGTGTGAGGCGAAGCAAATACCACAATCACGTGAATCTGTTCCCAGTATGCGACTTGTCACAGTCACAAATACTTCAATAACTGTGTCACAGGTACATCCCTGGGATAAGGAAATGCCCGTAATGAAGTAACAGGCCGCGATTTATCGGCCATCCTTAGCCACGGGGTCTGCGCTCTGTGGTACTTGTCCCGCACTTCAAGAGAGTCGCCTATATCGTGATGTTATCCGCGTTTGACGACGGGAATTTCGGAGTGACAAAGTCGAAACTATCACGCGCATCAAGTGCCCGATCGCCGCTATACGCAAGACTCTCAGCTTTCTCAGTGCTCTCGTAGGGCTGGATGTACGTATGGGACTCCAGGAAGTGACACGATAATATTATAGGGTGTAAGTCTGTAGCAAAGTTGGATGCAGGACCCTATTACTAGTTTCGCAGGAATGCACCCATAATGCACTACTGGACATACAAATCGCTACACCCATAAGATGTCATCAATTTGAAACAAAATCAATACCATGTCAATTAACAATAGCACAATGTAAATAGTTCAAGTGATGTAGAAGAAAGGTCACTGAAATACGTGAAATAGGACGAGCTTGTGCCCAGTACACAGTGATTAAAGGGGCTATATATCAGGCTGGAAAGGCAGAAGTCTGAGTGTTAAGAGGCAGATCAGCATTCCAGGGTTCACGGCGTCATGCTCGCAAAGAATATCACCAACCAGACCCATTTGAACGGGGTCTTATCGTCGGACTACGCGAAGCCGGATGGACGAATCGTCTCATAGACATTCATCTTGGCCGTGCAGTCACCACTGTGACGCTGTGTGTGCAGGCACGGATACGTATATGTCCTGCATCACGTAGAGCAGGCATTCTATTGGTCTTTCCAGACGCACTACGGAGAGAGAACATCGTTGTATCCGCAGACGTACAGCAGCAGAACGTGGCACTACATCCAGACAAATCCTGCAGTCTGTGGGGCCTGTAGTGCATTTGCCAGTCTCAAACAAGAACCATTCGTGGCCTTTCACACGAGGTTTGCCTAAATGCACGCTGTCCATTTCCCCGTTTGCTTGAATGGCGCCACCAACATCAACACTCACCAGAGGAATGGCAACGCGTTGTGTTCTACCGTGGGTCGCACTTCGCAGACGATGGTCGCAGCAGGGTTTAGCCCCGGGGTGGGCAACGCAACGACCCAGCACTGGTTAGTGAACGCCATACATCCCTGACACCAGGTGCTATGGTGGGGTGTCATCAGTTATGACACCCTGCCTCTCGTGGTTGTTGAAGGCATGGAGACAGCACAGCAGTGGCAAGTCTTCGAGGTTCTGCGGCCCCGTTGTCTGCCGTATTTGTGGAGCTTATTTGACGCCATCATGCAGCAAGACTATTCTCGTTCTCATACAGCTCGAATCATCCAACAGGTTCTATGAGATGTGGACACNCTTATTTGACGCCATCATGCAGCAAGACTATTCTCGTTCTCATACAGCTCGAATCATCCAACAGGTTCTATGAGATGTGGACACCATTCCTTGGTCTGCCAGGTCTTCAGACTGGTCCCCTGTTCAACTGGTATGTGGTACGATAGGGCGATGTTTGCACAACCANTGAAGGCACGGAGACAGCACGGCAGTGGCAAGTCTTCGAGGTTCTGCGGCCCCGTTGTCTGCCGTATTTGTGGAGCATATTTGACGCCATCATGCAGCAAGACTATTCTCGTTCTCATACAGCTCGAATCATCCAACAGGTTCTATGAGATGTGGACACCATTCTTTGGTCTGCCAGGTCTTCAGACTGGTCCCCTGTTCAACTGGTATGTGGTACGATAGGGCGATGTTTGCACAACCANTTTGGTCTGCCAGGTCTTCAGACTGGTCCCCTGTTCAACTGGTATGTGGTACGATAGGGCGATGTTTGCACAACCATCAACTCGATGACCTACAATTACTTTGTAGCAGAAAATTAACTGTAACACTCGTGTATTTTTTCTTCATGTCAAGTAAATCTACACAGACATCGTAATTGTAATTTCACCACTAAATATGTTTTTTTTTTCACTAACAATAAAGTAAAAGCGCAGGTTCTCTTTAATTGTTACCACACAATATCTGTAACTTTCCACTGTTTTACAAAGCTATGTTACCACCAGTATATGTTATTTTACAACTGCGTCCTGTTAATTTACATACTTTTTATTTATTTTTACAATTTCCATGTTAGTGTACTCCGTTTTGTAACTTGATATTTCAACAGAGTTATATAATGTTATTTCCAAAATGTGTATAACAAGTGACTTCAGATATAAGAAACGTAGTTATATGAAAAAACCAGCATATCCTATCAGTAAGAGTTAAGTATTCATTTTGAACACACAAATGGAGTTTTAAAATAGTAATATTCCCTACCGCTAGAGCGTATGTTTTATACAAATACTTGTAGTTATATTTGAATTCCTAGGAATATTAGTATATAATTACTATAACTTTTCTCATTTTAGCAATTTACACATAAAAATATAAATTTACCGATAATTTGTATGTGTAAATATACGCTCACAGATACTGCATAATGTAATGCATGTTTACACAATCATGGTCATTGTAAAAATTACACAATGGACTACAGTGTGTACAACTACACTGACATTGAGTGATCATACAACGACCACAAATCATTAAAAATGTATAATTAAACTTTTTAATGGAGGGAGTGGATGTGCTTTAACAAATATATAAAAATGTGGAAATTAATACCGACATTGTGTTTACTAAGCCATGNTGGAGGGAGTGGATGTGCTTTAACAAATATATAAAAATGTGGAAATTAATACCGACATTGTGTTTACTAAGCCATGTATTTATGTATTTTCAACACAAACCTTTGGTACTCTCTGGATTATTAGGAACATTCGTGTAAAATTACACGTACTTTAGAAGTTTTTACAAATTACACTTNACATTCGTGTAAAATTACACGTACTTTAGAAGTTTTTACAAATTACACTTACGAAATGTAAAATTACCAAATAAATATATGTGTGTATTTACATTAATTTTTTACAGTGTACGTGTGCAGTTTCAGGCAGCATGGCGATATGTGCCTGTATGATAGAATGCTTCGTCGAAGCGTTGCCTGTGTAGATGCACGACGAGGCTCTACCCCATATTGTACGCGCGCTTTGAGGAAGCTAAACAACGCGCCTTTTAAGCGTGAAATTCTAATAACTATTAATTTTAACTATAATCTATTAGCATATTAACATATGCTAATAATGGTTGAATAAAATTTCGTGCAACGAAAGAGGGTGCACTTATTTCCATGTCCACGAGTGTAATTAAAAAAAAAGTGTTTTTTCGACCACGTTGAAGACGCTTCAAATAGTGTTCGCAATATGTCTGATATTTCGAATGTTACATTCTGGCCTACTCTGAAGTACTTTTTCTCTTCGTGTATATAGGAACATGTACGCGGGAAATAGTTTGTTCCAATGCGTGTATTAAAATGGCCACGACGNTGTAATTAAAAAAAAAGTGTTTTTTCGACCACGTTGAAGACGCTTCAAATAGTGTTCGCAATATGTCTGATATTTCTAATGTTACATTCTGGCCTACTCTGAAGTACTATTTCTCTTCGTGTATATAGGAACATGTACGCGGGAAATAGTTTGTTCCAATGCGTGTATTAAAATGGCCACGACGNATTTCTCTTCGTGTATATAGGAACATGTACGCGGGAAATAGTTTGTTCCAATGCGTGTATTAAAATGGCCACGACGGCTGCACCTCATTCTCATGTGCTGATGAAGCCGAACGAGTATGGTTTAATCTTGATATTTATAACGCTTGCTATCACCCCAGTTTTTATGTCATGAGGACAGGAGTAGTTTCTTAAGTGATCGCGCATTCACAGTTAACATATGAAGACACTGTAATCCAGTACATGCGCTTTGTGTCAAGCGTCTTAATATGTGAACGCCATGGACACCTGACACCTGATTAAACTGGTAGCTCGCGACCTTCAACACTAGTAAAGCGCATCTCAGGAAAGTATACCATTGTCCGGGTAAAGATTCAGGCGCACTTTCGTTGCCACGCGGATTACATAAACGTCCTACGGTGCACACACGACGGCCTTCCAGTGGAAATACAAAAATGTGATTTCATTATCCAGTTGTAGGTAGCAGAAAACCTCGCCCGTTCATTTAAGACTACGTGGCAATGAAAACTTCGCGCCTACAGAACTTCACCTCGGAGGTTGTAGCAGATTGGTACGTTACCGTTATACAGGATAGGATGGAATTGGACCGACAAACTTCGTGAGGTGATGCCTAACGAACTGTCAAGTGGGAAATATTAAGGTCGCTTTATACTCAACTTGAATATTCAGGGAGATACGGGCACTAAAAAAATCAAGATCTGAAAATAAATTTTTGCAAAATTTTGAAAACGAAGTGAAATTAAATTATTATTATCCGAACACTGTTCTATGTGATCGTGATATTCGACCTAAGAGCAAACTCTCATTAAAACCTCCAATCGTAATGAAAATAACAAGGGTTGCCACCCTCGTTTTGCCGGCAACTATTCTACCGTAAGGAGATATGAGAATTTTATGTTTGTTGATCGAGCAGTCTGACATAATGAACCAAAATGGTACTTTTCTTATACTGCCCAAGACTCACCGTTTTGTGTGAAACGAGCACAAAACGTTCAGTGGCCGCGATAAAGTTCCATGCATGTAGGACAAACCTGGTACACAAACATGTGGTTTGTCCTAAAGAAGTTTATATTAAATAAACACCGTTGATGCAGGTACATAAAGTAATTTTTATAGTAATCTGGAATTATAAAAGGTAAAAATTATTTTCATTACAAAAATAAATATAAATTTTAATTTCCGTTTTGATTAGCCAAACTTTTGCTTCTCCGGAGACAAATGTGGTAAACTATACAATGTTAACATAATTAACGTTTCACGGAAGTGATAGCAATACTTTGAACGTGTAAAGTTATAATGGCATTATGCTATTCACATTAAAATAAACGTTGCCTCATACTTTGACTATTAATAAAACTCGATATAATTTATGTCCACATTAGTCACTGTGTCCTCAAATTATGGGATAGATTGGTTCTTCAGCAGTCGGAAGACTGCAAAATTTATCTTGCTGCCAACTTTTCAAAATAAATCAATAAAAGCCCTCAGGAACTGGGAAATTTAAGTGGCTTGGTTAGATATTTCGCATTTAAAGTGTTATTAGCAACTGGCAGGAAACATTGGCAATTTTACGTCCAGGTAGTTGCTGTATCAATCGGGAAAACACGACGTTATACAACTNATTAGTAACTGGCAGGAAACATTGGCAATTTTACGTCCAGGTAGTTGCTGTATCAATCGGGAAAACACGACGTTATACAACTAAATGTTACCGACGTGGTTAACATATAAATTGTAAGTTCAACCTTCAAGGGTTAATTTTTTTCGAAATAAATTATTACTACCCAGTTTAAAATTAAATAGGGCTACCATTTTGATAAACAACATATCATCTGCGTTTTTGTAAGCAAATTTTGAATGTACCTGCAGAACTAATTCTATAGACAGTTAGATGGCAGTCGGTCAAATAGTTCGAGACAAATTAATAGTTCTTTACTTTTCGTTTGAATTTCTTTTAGAACTGCCCTTTAAGAATGTCGGCAAAAACCGTACCACTCGAAAATTATATCTCCACACTAGACGCTGTGTGCATACAAAATGTGTCCCAAATAATTTTTTTAGAGACTGACCAGTAAATAATTTTACCCCATGCGCTTTGCTTTTGTGTACACAAAAATTACACTATTTGAAATAGAGTTGGGCCAAAATTTTTTAATGAAGCATGATAATATATTATCCAGTGTTGACATGCAAAGTCTACGCCATGAATGAAACAGTGAGATTGTGTATTTTATGTGTTTCTGTTACTTTGCTTTGTGTATATCTACAGTGTGAGTGTATTTCGTGGATATATTTAGTGGCACTGAAATACCAAAAATGATTGAGTATATTTAATTCTACTTGAAGTAATATTTGTTTTCACTGTTTCAGATTTTCGCGTTTACGTTGAGGGGTGTAGTTTTCAGTCCAATCATAGTACGACTGCAGTATTAAAGTTTAAATGTTTTAATCATCATCAGCAATTATTTAACAACGTAGGTAAAAAAAATAATGAAATATTAGAGAAAGTTGAGATTAGTTGACACTTTAATAAAATAATTAATAACGCTTAAAAAATGCTGTTCTTTCAATGAACTGAAAACATAATTATGATGCTTAATTATAATATCTAGATAGCAGACCAGTAATGTGTACATCTAAGAAGTGCCATTTATCTTATACTCGCCTAAAGCCAGCTATTAACATTATTTACGACGGGTAGTTACGAGGAAAAATCGTATCATAAACAACTAAATTCATATATAACATTAGTGCCTTCAGATAGAGCGAATAACTCTGTTCCTTCCCGTGTTTGTTGACAAAAGTCGTTTACACAATGCCCACTCAACATTTTGATCTTTTTTATAGTCTCTTTTATTTTTAATTATGGACGAATGCCAAGGCATCAAGAACTTGGCAAATGCACTTCGCCCGATGGGACAACTTCATTCAGAGTATTTCCGTAATTATTACCTAACTGACGCCTCTTCTTATCCTCAACCCCCATTTTGACTTGCTTACTTTGCCACTAAAACCTCTACAACAAGGTTTTTGATTACACCAGAGAGGTTTTTGAGCCCAAGGTACTGCCCCTCCTTCAGGCGACTCCACANTAGAGCCCAAGGTACTGCCCCTCCTTCAGGCGACTCCACATCCCATATTAACGCAGGACAATGCCTGGCCACATGTGGTGAGGATTGTGCAAGCCTGCTATGAACGACGGGTACTACTGTTTCCCTGGCCTACACGTTCACCTGACATGTCGCCCATCGAACATGTGTGGGATGTGGTTGGTCGGTGNTACTACTGTTTCCCTGGCCTACACGTTCACCTGACATGTCGCCCATCGAACATGTGTGGGATGTGGTTGGTCGGTGACTTGTTCGTCATGGACCTCCAGCGACCACTGTGGTTGCTTTGTGAACTCGTATACAAACCGCGTGGAGTGATATAACCCAGGTGCTATGATTGCAGCACGCGGAGACCGAGATCATGTACAGTTCTGTATTCCTTATCAATTGTGTATTGTTATGTACCTTATCAAATGTGTAAAGTTCATTTCAAGCACATGTATNAGTTCTGTATTCCTTATCAATTGTGTATTGTTATGTACCTTATCAAATGTGTAAAGTTCATTTCAAGCACATGTATCTTCCTTTGGGTTGCTTTTTCACAGACGTTTGTGTATTTTGTATTCTGAAAAATTCTTTTTCTGAATGTAGTGGTTTCTAGAAAACGTTATGAAAATCTGTAAGACTATGATATTTTGTTGATAATTAATCTGCATGTATCGAATAACATAAAAGGCTGCCTAAGTGAAACACTTCCAGTCAAACCGTCAAAAAACAAAAAATAAGTGTGAAATGGTGCGTTGTAACGCCTTCGGACTGTCGAGTTATATTTACGCCTAGTTGCGTGTACCTATGGGACTTTCATCTGTGACATTGGCGTTTTATTGGTGGAAAGTGTCTAGCAATGTTCGACACTGGCTTCTATCGCAGTTTCGCTTATGTCTGGGTNATTGGCGTTTTATTGGTGGAAAGTGTCTAGCAATGTTCGACACTGGCTTCTATCGCAGTTTCGCTTATGTCTGGGTAATATTTTTCAAGATACGGCATACTGAAAAAGCCGTTTTCAAGGATGTTGAACAATCGTGAAATAATACCAATAGAATGCGTGACATCGAAACTACCATTCGATCCTCATTGGAGTATGTTTTCTTTTCATGACTAAACATATTGGGAACACATATAATAGTTTTGTCAAAGAACGCAGTTGAAGTGCCATGCAGGTGACCGTCTGGAACCAAAGAAATTCAGAGTGTGAAATAATAACTCGAGTTTCAGTAATTCCAGAGGTAACATTTATAGATTGCGGGATCCATCTGCAAAACAGAGACTGGGAGCAACAGGCTGTACATTGCATCGCATTTTCGAGCATCTGTAGACAGAGCTTTTTGACGTCTGTCAACGGAGGTTTACTTTTCAACTAGTTAATTTCATCAAAATTTGGGAGATCGGAGTCTCGTGCGAAGGCTATCCAGTGTTAGCAGTGTCACATAGAGATGAGCTGTGATCAGGTGCCAGGTAGAAATCGAATGTGTTAGAAACTATACCAAGATTTACGTTTTATAACTCGACCGAGCTGATTCGTTTCGTAAAGTAACCACACGGAAAAAAGTTTCACACAATTAAGGAGAGACCACTAGTTATACTGTTATGAAAAAAACTCAGCATTTTTTAACCAATTCTAGTAATANTCACACAATTAAGGAGAGACCACTAGTTATACTGTTATGAAAAAAACTCAGCATTTTTTAACCAATTCTAGTAATATTTTTTTTTTTATTCTTGGGGTAATACCTCCCGATAGTTTAGCCTACTTTCCAAACGAAAGATAGCGTTTTGCAATCACCTGGTTGTCTGTCTGGAATGTATGTTCCTCCTAATAACTTTTAAACCCAATAAATGAATTTAACCAAAGTAAGTCCACATATAGTATTTAGCAAGGACATCAGACTTTTATAGTTTGCAATCACGCTGGGTACTTATTTTCAAAATGGTGGCAATTCTTTAAATTTAGGCTACTGTGTTAAAACTCGGGAACAATTTAACTGAATTAAACAAAATTTTGTACGTTGATTATGTATGATGTAAACATGGAATTAAGAAAGTTACAATGCTATTGGTCTGCCATCTTGTAAGATCGTGAAAGTTGAAAAATTAAGCTCTTACTTTATATCTCGGGAACCATTACATATATATAAACCAAATTTCGTACATTAGCAGTGCATGATGTAAGTATTTAATTTAAATACCGATAGTGATAATGGTAGGCCATTTTGGAAGATAGCACAAATTGAAAAAATAAATATTTTCTATTATATCTTGAAACTATTCAACTGATTTAAAACAAATCTGGTACGTTCACAGTGCAAGATGTAGGATTTTAATTAAGTAATCTATAATTTATTTGGTCTGCCATTTTGTATAGATTGTGCAAATTGAAAAACTAATGCTCTTATTTATATTTCGGGAACCATTTCACAGATTTAAATCAAATTTCGTACGTTGGTAGTTCATTATAGAAGCATTGAATTAAAAAACCCGAATATGGCCTTAATCCTCCATTGTTTAAAATAGCGCAAATGTAAAGCATTAAGTTTTTTCTATAAACTTAGAGAAACGTTTTACCGATTTAAACAAAATTTAGTACGTTGACAGTGCATAAATAGTGATAATGTTATTAGCCTTCAATTTTAAAGATATTGCAACATGAACATTAAAGTTTTGTGTTATATCTCGGTAACTTCAAAATCTATTCCTGCCGAATTAGGCATATAAATAATACTACTGTAAGTCATTTTCATATATGCAATTAAAATTGATAAGACCATTATTTTTAAAATGACATTTATGAATGTATTTTAGTTTTATTTACAATTCATACCATACCGTTTGTCCAAATTCAACAAAATTTTCTATACTGAAATTATATTCTACAAGCATGAAATGTGTTGATGCATAGCCTCTTTCGTAGACCACTTTGTAAGATAGCGCTATATAAAAATAAAATTTTAATTTTATAATTTGGAAAGCAATCAAACGATTCCTACCAAATATTGCACTCAAGTAATACTACGGTAGGTCACGTAAACTGACAGCTTTTAGTGGGTCAGACAATTATTTAAAAATGGCGGCAATATAAACAGTTCATAATACTAAACTATATCTACGAAACCATGCAACAAATTTCAACAAAACTTTGTATGCTGACACTATATGTTACAAGTATCAGATGTTTCTACCCAGAGTCTGTTTTATCCCCCATTTTGTAAGACAGTACCACACGAATAAGTAAAATTTTGTCATATATCGGGGAACAATCTACAAATCACTTCTAAATTTTGNGTAAGACAGTACCACACGAATAAGTAAAATTTTGTCATATATCGGGGAACAATCTACAAATCACTTCTAAATTTTGGAGGCTATACAAACGCGTATGATATTTTAAGAGGGCCATGCTCTTATATTTAGAATAGCGTCTATACAAAAATTTTAACGTAGCATGCTATACCTACGAAATAATGTACCTAATTTCAATCTAACTCTGTATATTGACAGTATATGTGCAAGCATCAAATGAGCGAGTAGACAAACTCATTTGTTCTCCATTTTGGAAGATACCACCACACAAAAAATTAAGTTTCCGTGTATTAACTCAGGAAGCTTTTAAATGATACCCACCAAATTCGGGTGACGAGTTATGCTTTTGTAGGCCATACAAATTTATATGACTTGGAATGGTAGTCACATAATATCAAAAATCACAACAATGTGAATTTTTGGTGTCAGTATGCCACATGTCCCAAACAATTTCATCCGAATTAATACGTAACAGTAAATATAACAAAAATTTAATGAGTCAATAAATATCCATTTTGTTCTCCAGTAATAAAGATACCACCGCATGAGAAAATTACTACAGTACCGATTAACCGAATCGTACAGTACGCCATGTTTAACGAGTGTCATAACTTAGATAAGTTTACCATATGTATGAAATAATTTTAAATTTTTTAGTATCTGCTATTAGAGTCAGATATGTCTAAATAAAACGTGTTTTAGGTGGTTGTGTACGATATCTTCGGCAATCGGTCAAGCCATTTCCACCAAATTCTGTACACAAGTAATATTGCGGTTGGTCATGTAAACATACTTGATCGGAAACTGACAAGCGAACAATAAATGTGAATTTATGTCTCACATACTATATTTGTATACGTATGCACGCATATCCGCAAACACTCAACAATAAATAGGCCAATTCAGGTAAACTTTATCTATGCAAGGACTTTACAAGCAGAATTTGAAAACAAAATTAGTAATTTGCTTGCGATTGCGTCGAAAAAAACCATCTTGTCATGTATGCCACAGAAACTACTTCAGAAGCCGTATTTATGATATTCTGCCTCTTTACGAAGTCGTTATGAAATGCTTAAATAATGAGATGTGACTTTAAAAGTATTTATAATAAGTATTTCCCACAATTAAATCAATGTGCAGTGAGAAACTGGTCTCAAAGGTACATAAATATTACTTTGTACATATAATTTAATAAGAGAATATGTTTCAAATATATTTAGCAAACCTTTGCTTCTACATTAAAAATAACCGTAGGTTTACAAGAAGTAATGTTTAAAATTTGTTGAGGCATTTAAAATGGAGACCGTCGTGTTTCATAAAAAAAAAATACTAGTTGAGAATAAAATACCATATAATGGTTTGGGCTGACCTAATTTTAATATTCGAATACGTTTACACGTGTTCTGTGTAGCAGTGTGCCGAATCAAGTTGTTGTAACCTGTTCTGTGCAAACACATACATTCTTTATACACATTAAATATATGAACACACGCAAATAATATTATTTTAGGATGACTTTCGGGATTACCTGCAAATTAAGCTAAATCGAACGTTGGTGAGCTACGCGACCGTTTGAGCGGCATTTGGACGTTTTAAAGCTCAGGCCACTGGTTTGCATAAGGGACGTTTACAAACATGGTTTCCAATTCCGTGTTCGTAATGTGTCTCTGTTACTACATTGATATGTGTGCTTAACATGGGCACTAGACGAAAAAAAATCAGTAGCAATGCGATTTCTAATGCAATGACTGTCCAAATTTTTACAAATTGTGTTTAGCGGTATGAAAAATTGCCTCTTACAGCCTAATATGAATAGCAACCAAATTTTTAAATACAAATTTGCATCACTTGTAATCTCTTACTTTCCGTATTTTCCGGAGGAAGTGTTAAACACAGGTAATTCGACACGGCGTTTTATGAGAGCTCAGCTCAGGCCTAAATGAAAANTTTTCCGGAGGAAGTGTTAAACACAGGTAATTCGACACGGCGTTTTATGAGAGCTCAGCTCAGGCCTAAATGAAAAAAAGAGAACTTTACCCTTGTACATTCACGTGATAAAATAAAAAAAAAACAATACTATGCGGAATGTAGAATTTGGCGTTTGACGGAGGCTCGCGCCGGTGCTAGTAAATATCTCGAGTTCCAACTTCTCAAGTGGATCACAAGAGAGCTGTTCTTCTTTGTCCTGTGCAGGCGTCGCAGTTCAGGTGGTATTGGTCCCCGGGGTTCTATCTCCAGCGCTCTGTGCGGGCTCTCGCCCTCTTCTCGCATAACACCTGCACAGTGCCGGGGAACTACACTCGGCGGCCCACCACCTAGCACACTCGCCACGTACATTCTCCAGCCACAACACTCCGTTCGTATAACTTTACTGGCCGTTTACCCACTACCTTTCGCATTACGACAACCCTTCGCGTCTCAGCTACGTTTCTCAATTTAGATTCATGGTCTCGTTAACTTACTATTCATAAAAAAAAGTTTAAAGTTTGAAACCGGCCCGCTGGAAGAGTTTATTTCNTTCATGGTCTCGTTAACTTACTATTCATAAAAAAAAGTTTAAAGTTTGAAACCGGCCCGCTGGAAGAGTTTATTTCTAATGTGACTCTTTAACTGTCTGTAATTAAAACAGGGACGGTGAACACACTAAACCTTTCTTTAACATTACCTGGTAATAATTAATGTTATAAGTGCCTTATAAAATTTTCGGACACAGAAACAATATCTAAGTATTCACTTCACCCAAATGCCCCACGGAGGTAGGAAACGTAAAACATTAAAATTAATGTACTTAATAGTAATTAAAAGTTCGCTACATTTTTTTAAATTTAATTTTAGTTACTAAGTTAACGGTAAGATCGTGAATTAAAAAGCAGTTTTTGGGGCAAGCAGATATTCGAAATGGATGTGTACCGGTATTCGAAAAAATGTTTTCTACTAAAGAATTATTCCGACCTAGTTTGCTTGTAAGAGTGCTCTTTGGACATATATGTTGCTATAATTACTCATTTTTAGCCTACTTTTGGAAGGAAAACATGTGCTTAGGCAATCACTCGAATGGTCTAGAATGTATGTCCCCCGACTATAAACTCTTAAACCCAACAACCGAATTTCACTAAACCAGGTACACCTATAGTATTTAGAAAGTGCATATCACTTTTATAGTTTAAATGTTGGGCATTTATTTTAAAAATGACCTCAATTTTAAATATTTAGGACATTATGTTAGATCTCCGGAACCATTTAACCGATTTTAACCAAATTTGATACGTTGACAGTGTATTATACAGTCATTGAATATAACTAGCTATAATGTTATTTATACGAATTTAGTAAGATATTGCAAATAGAACGAATACAGATTTTCCAAGTTATATCGCGAACCAAGACATCGATTTGAACAAAATTTGGTACTATGACAGTGTATGGTGTCAGCATTGAATTTAAAAACGGATTTTCTAAGATAGCACAAATATAAAAATAAAGCTTTTACGAAATATCTCAGGAAAAATTTAAGATATTTAAACAAAATTTGGCACACTGATGGCACATCATATAAGCATTGAATTTGTTAAAGTAATAGTGATATTAGTCCTGCATCTTAGAAGATAGTGAAACACGGCAAATAAAGCTTTTATGTTATGTCTTTGTTTTATGTTATGTCTTGGTAACTACACAACCGATTTCTACCAAATTTTGCGGACAAGTAGTACTGCCGCACGCCATGCAAATTGACGTGTTTTAAGATAGCCAGCAAATTATTTTCTAAATAGCGGCCATTAAAACATTTTAGCATAATATTCTATAATTACGAACAAATGTAACCAATTTCAACTTACCTTTGAATGCTTACAGTACTTATGCCAGCAACAAATTAGTTAATATGTAAAACACATTTTTTTGCCTTTTTGGATGATATCACCACATGAAAAATTAATCTTTTGTGTCCTATCTTGGAGAAAAAAATCTCATACCCACCAAATTCAGGCGACAACTTATATCTACTTAAGTATTCCATCTTAATGTATATGACTTAAGAAGGTAGTCATAATTTCTAAAATAAGATGTATGTAAATATTTTATGTTAGTGTGCCATATGTCACAAAACATTTCAATGGACTTTAATGTGTAACAGTATTAATGACAAACATAGAACGTGCCAAAATACAACAGTTTTTTCTCAAGAAATGAAGGTAGTACATGAGAATATTAAGCTTTTATTTAATATCCGTGACAAATCAACGAACTGCCACCGAACTTTTCACATAAGTAGTTTAACAGTAGACCGTGTGTTAATTTTGTATTTATTTATTTACAGTATGGCTGCCGCAAATAATTAAAACATATTTGTGATATCTACTAAGCAATTTAACTAATTTACATTAAACTCTTAGTGCTGAGAGTATCAATTTGAAGCATGAAATATGCTTATATGGATGATCTTTTGCCAACTTTTTTAAGATGGCACCAGGGGATAAAATGTAACATTTATGACATATCTCGTCAACCAGTAATCTAATTATCCCCAAATTTTCCACGCAGGTAGTAATACAGTGGGCCATGTAAACTTTCATAATTTAAGTGGGTTAGGCATTTTAGTTGTTTCAAAAAGGGGCAATATTAATTATTGTGATAATTTTATAATATCTATTACATACTTAACTTTTAACCAAACCTTTTATACTGACAGTAGATATGCTTACACAGNTGCAATGACTGTCCAAATTTTTACAAATTGTGTTTAGCGGTATGAAAAATTGCCTCTTACAGCCTAATATGAATAGTAACCAAATTTTTAAATACAAATTTGCATCAGTTGTAATCTCTTACTTTCCGTAATTTCCGGAGGAAGTGTTAAACACAGGTAATTCGACACGGCGTTTTATGAGAGCTCAGCTCAGGCCTAAATGAAAAAAAGAGAACTTTACCCTTGTACATTCACGTGATAAAATAAAAAAAAAACAATACTATGCGGAATGTAGAATTTGGCGTTTGACGGAGGCTCGCGCCGGTGCTAGTAAATATCTCGAGTTCCAACTTCTCAAGTGGATCACAAGAGAGCTGTTCTTCTTTGTCCTGTGCAGGCGTCGCAGTTCAGGTGGTATTGGTCCCCGGGGTTCTATCTCCAGCGCTCTGTGCGGGCTCTCGCCCTCTTCTCGCATAACACCTGCACAGTGCCGGGGAACTACACTCGGCGGCCCACCACCTAGCACACTCGCCACGTACATTCTCCAGCCACAACACTCCGTTCGTATAACTTTACTGGCCGTTTACCCACTACCTTTCGCATTACGACAACCCTTCGCGTCTCAGCTACGTTTCTCAATTTAGATTCATGGTCTCGTTAACTTACTATTCATAAAAAAAAGTTTAAAGTTTGAAACCGGCCCGCTGGAAGAGTTTATTTCCAATGTGACTCTTTAACTGTCTGTAATTAAAACAGGGACGGTGAACACACTAAACCTTTCTTTAACATTACCTGGTAATAATTAATTTTATAAGTGCCTTATAAAATTTTCGGACACAGAAACAATATCTAAGTATTCACTTCACCCAAATGCCCCACGGAGGTAGGCAACGTAAAACATTAAAATTAATGTACTTAATAATAATTAAAAGTTCGCTACATTTTTTTAAATTTAATTTTAGTTACTAAGTTAACGGTAAGATCGTGAATTAAAAAGCAGTTTTTGGGGCACAGTAAGTATTTTACAATGGTACAAGCAGATATTCGAAAAGGATGTGTACCGGTAATCGAAAAAATGTTTTCTACTAAAGAATTATTCCGACCTAGTTTGCTTGTAAGAGTGCTCTTTGGACATATATGTTGCTATAATTACTCATTTTTAGCCTACTGTTGGAAGGAAAACATGTGCATAGGCAATCACTCGAATGGTCTAGAATGTATGTCCCCCGACTATAAACTCTTAAACCCAACAACCGAATTTCACTAAACCAGGTACACCTATAGTATTTAGAAAGTGCATATCACTTTTATAGTTTAAATGTTGGGCATTTGTTTTAAAAATGACCGCAATTTTAAATATTTAGGACATTATGTTAGATCTCCGGAACCATTTAACCGATTTGAACCAAATTTGATACGTTGACAGTGTATTATACAGTCATTGAATATAACTAGCTTTAATGTTATTTATACGAATTTGGTAAGATATTGCAAATAGAACGAATACAGATTTTCCAAGTTATATCGCGAACCAAGACATCGATTTGAACAAAATTTGGTACTATGACAGTGTATGGTGTCAGCATTGAATTTAAAAACGGATTTTCTAAGATAGCACAAAAATAAAAATAAAGCTTTTACGAAATATCTCAGGAAAAATTTAAGATATTTAAACAAAATTTGGCACACTGATGGCGCATCATATAAGCATTGAATTTGTTAAAGTAATAGTGATATTAGTCCTGCATCTTAGAAGATAGTGAAACACGACAAATAAAGCTTTTATGTTATGTCTTTGTTTTATGTTATGTCTTGGTAACTACACAACCGATTTCTACCAAATTTTGCGGACAAGTAGTACTGCCGCACGCCATGCAAATTGACGTGTTTTAAGATAGCCAGCACATTATTTTCTAAATAGCGGCCATTAAAACATTTTAGCATAATATTCTATAATTACGAACAAATCTAACCAATTTCAACTTACCTTTGAATGCTTACAGTACTTATGCCAACAACAAATTAGTTAATATGTAAAACACATTTGTTTGCCTTTTTGGATGATATCACCACATGAAAAATTAATCTTTTGTGTCCTATCTTGGAGAAAAAAATCTCATACCCACCAAATTCAGGCGACAACTTATATCTACTTAAGTATTCCATCTTAATGTATATGACTTAAGAAGGTAGTCATAATTTCTAAAATAAGATGTATGTAAATATTTTATGTTAGTGTGCCATATGTCACAAAACATTTCANGAGGTAGTCATAATTTCTAAAATAAGATGTATGTAAATATTTTATGTTAGTGTGCCATATGTCACAAAACATTTCAATGGACTTTAATGTGTAACAGTATTAATGACAAACATAGAACGTGCCAAAATACAACAGTTTTTTCTCAAGAAATGAAGGTAGTACATGAGAATATTAAGCTTTTATTTAATATCCGTGACAAATCAACGAACTGCCACCGAACTTTTCACATAAGTAGTTTAACAGTAGACCGTGTGTTAATTTTGTATTTATTTATTTACAGTATGGCTGCCGCAAATAATTAAAACATATTTGTGATATCTACTAAGCAATTTAACTAATTTAAATTAAACTCTTAGTGCTGAGAGTATCAATTTGAAGCATGAAATATGCTTATATGGATGATCTTTTGCCAACTTTTTTAAGATGGCACCAGGNCTGAGAGTATCAATTTGAAGCATGAAATATGCTTATATGGATGATCTTTTGCCAACTTTTTTAAGATGGCACCAGGCGATAAAATGTAACATTTATGACATATTTCGTCAACCAGTAATCTAATTCTCCCCAAATTTTCCACGCAGGTAGTAATACAGTGGGCCATGTAAACTTTCATAATTTAAGTGGGTTAGGCATTTTAGTTGTTTCAAAAAAGGGCAATAATAATTATTGTAATAATTTTATAATATCTATTACATACTTAACTTTTAACCAAACCTTTTATACTGACAGTAGATATGCTTACACAGANATAATTTTATAATATCTATTACATACTTAACTTTTAACCAAACCTTTTATACTGACAGTAGATATGCTTACACAGAGCCTGTTTTTAGGCCCTTTTGTACGGTAGCGCTGAATGACAAACAGAAGATTTAGTGTCATGCTTGGGGACCAGTCCACCTATATCCACCAAATTCCGCACACATGTAGTGCTACGGTAAGACATGAAAACTTACATAGTTATAGTGACACACACACTTATNCCACCAAATTCCGCACACATGTAGTGCTACGGTAAGACATGAAAACTTACATAGTTATAGTGACACACACACACTTGTTTATATCCCAGTATATATTTGAAGTTGGTAAACCCAGCCTGCCATAACTTTAGACTGGCAACAACCAAAGTTGATGCTGTTTGTTGCACGCTAGCTTGCTGTACGAGGCGTTCTGTGTTCGAGTGTGTGAGTGAAGAGATTATGGTGGCTCTTAACAGCGAGGTCTTGAGAGCCGATGAAGGTGAAGTAAGGCGAGTATGGAGCAGTGCCTGAATGAAAGGGTAGGGGAAACGGGATATCCCCGAGAAAACCCGCCGACGAGCGCCATCATCCGGCACGATCCCCACTTGCGAAAATCTGGTTCTGTATCCGAGTAACAGGTAACACACGTGCGTATTTGTAATTGTCTCGCCATCAATGCATTTGTTTCTGGTCGCCTCTCTAAAGATATCTCTATCAACGAGATTTTAAAATCTACCTACCATTTAACCTTTTTAGAACTTTACCAAAGTTATTTGCATTCCTGTAGAGGAAATTAGGCTCATTAGTTATATCGATAACGTCTGGTTTTTTTCGTCGCCAACTATCTCTACAAACATTGATTAGGTGGCTATTAAAATGGGACGCTAAAAGTTTTATCCTGTGATTCAAAGAAAATATTTTATGATTTAAAATTTATAGTACTCAGATATATATTTGTGCATATACGAGTACTTGAAAGAATTTCTTAATACGGTTTATTGTTTGAATATTTTTTATTTCGATCGGCATTTTCAGAAAAGAAACTATGAAAGGAGAGATAGACATACAGAAATAGCATGAGTAATCAATACAAAAGAAACAATAAAATTAATTCCCTTCAGTGAATATCCTAGTAGACAAACAATGCATATACTCTCTTCGCAACACAACAGTTAAAAATGCAATAAAAGAGTACGATACGATATATAAAATTTGATTCAACCCNTATACTCTCTTCGCAACACAACAGTTAAAAATGCAATAAAAGAGTACGATACGATATATAAAATTTGATTCAACCCACAAAAAACGCTTTAAATATTAAGTCTTGAAATATAGTTCTAAAATAATTATTTTTACGAGACTTATATTGTCATGACATTTGGTTGCACACAAAATTTACCCATGCTTACTAATAAATACCATTGGTTTATAAAACATTTATTCGTATTTTCTCTTACACTACAATTTTGTAGATTTGATACAACAAAATAAAGAAGAAAATGTAAATTAGCTTTTTTCTGGGCGTACGAGTAATGACAAAAGCAACGTGCTCTAAACATGCGTTTATTTCTCGAATACCACTTCATTCTGCAACGCAAAAACTAAATTTTATTTCAAGCCGGAATTCTGAATAAACTTGAGTTATTTGTGGAACTACATCATACATACATACATACGTTCTTCATTCATCATTCATTCTGCATTTATATTGCACTGCGATAATTGCACGTAAAACTACTAAACCCGAGAGCTGAAGAAACATAAACACCGTCTTACAACTTAAGGCTCACAAATGCAAACATAACATTATAAACATTGCCGTATCTACGTCTCATAGGGAGCAGTGATCACTGAACTACCGTACTAGTTATTCGAAGTGTGCAGGAACTGCTATTGTTCGGCATTAAAACAAATTGTAAGAGTTTCGTGCGTCACTAGTAGTTGGTATTTCTTTTNTATACTCTCTTCGCAACACAACAGTTAAAAATGCAATAAAAGAGTACGATACGATATATAAAATTTGATTCAACCCGCAAAAACGCTTTAAATATTAAGTCTTGAAATATAGTTCTAAAATTATTTTTTTTACGAGACTTATATTGTCATGACATTTGGTTGCACACAAAATTTACCCATGCTTACTAATAAATACCATTGGTTTATAAAACATTTATTCGTATTTTCTCTTACACTACAATTTTGTAGATTTGATACAACAAAATAAAGAAGAAAATGTAAATTAGCTTTTTTCTGGACGTACGAGTAATGACAAAAGCAACGTGCTGTAAACATGCGTTTATTTCTCGAATACCACTTAATTCTGCAACGCAAAAACTAAATTTTATTTCAAGCCGGAATTCTGAATAAACTTGAGTTATTTGTGGAACTACATCATACATACATACATACGTTCTTCATTCATCATTCATTCTGCATTTATATTGCACTGCGATAATTGCACGTAAAACTACTAAACCCGAGAGCTGAAGAAACATAAACACCGTCTTACAACTTAAGGCTCACAAATGCAAACATAACATTATGAACATTGCCGTATCTACGTCTCATAGGGAGCAGTGAGCACTGAACTACCGTACAAGTTATTCAAAGTGAGC
Source organism: Clitarchus hookeri (assembly GCA_002778355.1). NCBI lineage: Eukaryota > Metazoa > Arthropoda > Insecta > Phasmatodea > Phasmatidae > Clitarchus > Clitarchus hookeri. The sequence continues at coordinate 317,273 of NQII01001493.1, read as the reverse complement.
AGGAACTGCTATTGTTCGGCATTAAAACAAATTGTAAGAGTTTCGTGCGTCACTAGTAGTTGGTATTTCTTTTGCGGAGCGAAAGAGCGAAACGAACGCAGGTTCACTGGGACAATGGTAGCTATTCGAGTTTCAGTGTCGAGGAGGGGTCTCCCAGAACAGCAATCAATATTTGATCGCCAGCAGGAACCCAGTTCGGACTTGCGCATTTAGGAAACAACGAACTGCCCGTGAAGGAATTGTTTACTCTCGCAACTTAAATTTTCTCCATGAAGTGTACTCGGAGCCACGGTTGTGTACTGGCTAGACTACTCGCCTCCCACCAAGGCGAACTGGGTCCCATTTCCGGTATGGTCGCCCCCCTCCCTTCGGATTTTTTGCATGTGGAAATCGCACCGGACGATGCTGCTGGTCAGTGGGTTTTCTCGGGAATCTCCCATTTCCCCCGCACTTGCATTTTGGCTCTGATCTTGACTTATCAGCTCACAAGACCTCAATGTTAAAAACCACCCAGATCTCTTTACTCACTCACAAAGTGCATTCTATCACGTCTACATTTTAGGCATCAGGGATGACGATAGTCTATAGAACCAACTCAAAACAAAACTTTACCAGTCCCTTGATTGTTACCCAGCACTGGGCGTGTACGTGTCCATATACGTTATTAAAGAGCTCAAAATGTAAAGTGACTATGGGAGATAGTGTGGATACCAGTTGCGTAGAAACCAATCTGTGTCCCAACCTTAACTGCTTTTCTTCCTTGGAAAATGTCAAAAACCACGTGTCTACGACTAAGGTAGGCATGCTGTTTACATAAATAAGTGCGTTTGTACTCTTGTGATAGCGTGGACAGGTCTTTGTTCAACAACTTGTCTGAACGCGCATTACAAATATACACGTCACAAAAGGTTTGGAATATACATACAGAACCCAAAAACGTATGAATTATGCATAATGTAGGCATAGCAATTAGATGTTACCAACGCTACCGATACTAAACGTGAGATTCAAAGTATTTAAAAAAATTTATTTTGCCACTATAATAGGCATATAAACACGAGAGAATAACAAAACTATAGGAATGGTGTATCTGACTAGGAAGAAATTATTNCCACTATAATAGGCATATAAACACGAGAGAATAACAAAACTATAGGAATGGTGTATCTGACTAGGAAGAAATTATTACTTCCCACTGCACGTTAGTACCATGTATGGCCCCCGTATGCATTGAACAGGTCCCTAACAAGACTTGGCATGCTTGTAATCCATGTGTTATAATTTCTCGGACTAAGGTCCCATTCTGTCCGGGCAGCTCTTGTGAGATCTGGAAGTGTTTCCGGAGGTTGTAAACGATTACAAAGTGCTGTTTTCAGCTTGTAACAGGCATGTTCAATGCGTCAGTGCGCTCCCAGTTGATCACAGAGTAAGACCCCGGTGGAGCGGTGGTCCAAGCAGATATTCCCTCCGATGGACTAAGAGCATGGTCCCGGTGGAGCGGTGCTCGCTGCAGATAATCCCTCCGATGGACTAAAGCAAGGCCGCGGTGGATCGGTAGTAGTGAAGATTTTCCAGTGAAGTAGTTGAATTTGAAGTTACGGCCGCTGTAGTCCGCTTTGATAATCAGTCTTTGGCAATTTGAGAATTGGAAAAAAATCTGTCTATAGATTAACAATAAAACGTTATTTTACCACAAATGAATTTGCTGTAATTTGTCTATAATGATTGCAGACCAAAAAACGTATTAGAATAACAATTCGTTGTTTAAAACTATTTAACTCTTATTTTATTAATCGAACTGTGTTGATTTGAGTTCGTCACCCACATTTAACCATTGCAGAAATGTAAAATTTATAATTTTTGAACACATGATTTTGCCATTTGTTATGGCGATTATTAAGTCTATGTTACGGAGATACAAAGAGGAAGGAAATTGGTTTACCTCGTCTTAATTGATGTCTCGAAACGGAAAACTTACGATTATAGCGAGCGAAAACCATTTGTACCATTTCATTGCTATGTACCTGGTTCACCACATGGCTGGGTCTATACATTTCTCCCCACAAGAAAGTGACGCTTAAAATTCACGCATCCAAGGGCTCATGTTTTTTGTAAACGCACAGCCTAGTCCCAAAGCACTTGATTCATTTTTACACAATAACACGGCGTATGTTTAAAGGGAGGCGAAACAGACTGGACTGGCGCCTTTTGCCACGCAATCGCGAAACATTAACGAGCTTGGCCATCCATCAACATGTTACTCTTTGGAAAATGAGATACAGACAGTGAAGGGTCCAAGAACGATACTAACTACGTCTCTCTCTCTCTCTCTCCCTCCCCTCGTAGAAACAATGTGCTTTAACATTACTGACAGCAATGCATCCCAGCGTAAGAAGCTGTTGTAACAAATGGGTGCATGTACTTATAAACGCGCGTTAGAAGTAATACTTTTTGGCGTGACTAAAATAAATTTTATTACGTATAAAAATAATTTATGTAAGTAGGAAAAACGATAAAATTACCGCAGAAATATATTTATTACAATTAATAAAGGTTAACTCAAAGAACATAATTAAATTACCCTAAACGAGCCAAAATAAATATAACTTAATAAAAGAATATTTACAAAAAATTTACATGAAATACTTGAAAACACTTTAAAAATTTTACTATACAATTTTTGTCACTAACAAATTTTTACGGTGCAATGTAAGTAAAATTAATTAATAAGAGACATTTATTCACAACGAATTACTAATTTAAATGAGATGTTTTTCAATTTGCTTATTACATGAACTGGTTTTCTGTCTGTTTTAAATATAACCACGTGCTATGTTGTGTACCTTGCGTTTGTATTTAGCTAGACGATACGCGCATGCGCGTTGTGTCATACCCCTACCACGTTCACTGTCGAATGTCGTTACACTGTGCACGTCCAACTTCCGTTGCACACTAAACTTTTACCCTCAACGTGCCAAAAGAAGTATAACTTCAAAAAGTTATTACACGGCGTTTATCAGATACAAAGGTTGTCGCTTGTTTGGAAATACATTTGCGTTCACGTGTGAACTTGAAGCATTTGCCGTATACCGTGTTTGAGCTTGCGGTATCGTGTCTGGTCGAAATTCGAGTGATCGTTGGTTCTAGTCAAGCGAATTCTCACGCTGTTACTCAATATGAACAGTTCCAGTTTTTAATAACCATGAAAGGAAAACACTTATTTTGGAAGTTGCTTAGAAACAGAAATAATGTTATTATTACTAAACATCTTTCAAATTTTAATGGGACATATGCACACGAGCCTATAATTCGGTTAGGTATTGTGGAACAAGGAGATTTAAGACTAAGTTTAAGTTGTATTTAATTATTGGATTTTATATTTGATCAATAAGCTTTGCAGAAGAAAAATTGAACACGCAACAACATTTATCTGTTCATCTTAAATTACACTATAAACATTACAGCTGCCCTTTCACGCAAAATGATGCAAAAATTTACAAAATATTGTAATACGTAATGTGTAATACAGTTCAAATTGTTCTGAATAAAGATGATGTAAAACCGTCTTTAATATAAAATCATGGAACTACGAAATTTTCATACACGCTTAACTCGATATTTCTGTATGTCCACCCTTAGTGGTGAGTAAAATGTTTTGGAAACCATTAATGCTAACGTAAGATATTTTCTAACATTAAATGAATGGTAGCTGGAAGACATCTTGTAATACGTTCTCCAACATTTTAACTCTCTTGAATAGCAACTGGTTGAAACAGATTTCTTTATATAACTGTACAGTGCAAAACTAGGTTAGGTGTAAAACCTGGTACAATATGTTGCCATGGAATTAATTTGTTGCTAGCAATCCACTAACGCATAAAAGGTAAACAAATAGTTTTATGAACATGGATAGCTTTATGTAGATTAAATATGGTTGTATGGTGTCCTGTTCTTCCGTCGGTGGATAGTGTAATGTCAATAAATCAATAGGTTTATGGAGATGTTAAAATAAAAAACAGAAATTAGCGCATTTTTGAGGATATTTAATTTGTCCAACCTTTGCTTGCAGACACACCCATTTTTTTCTGTAAGGCAGGGGCGTTTTTCTTGCAAGATATCGTGGTTCCTGTGACTAGGGTTTGTTGCGACGAAACGTTCAAGAAAATATTGCTGTAGTTCTTGTTTTTAGCCAGAATAAACACTTTAAATATACCCTCTATAACTGTAAATGTAAAAAATGAGTATGCATATATTTTGCGTATAAGTACAGTCTGTATTTAAACGCAGTCTTGCCGTACTGAAAGTCTCCCCTACAAACATTCGCATCGCGTAAAGTCAAAGGTAAATACAAATTAAGTCGAGTTACTTCATTTACAGTTAAGTTAACTGTTCCGTCAATAATTATTCTGAAAAGTTACTTATATAGTTTTGTAAAGCGGAGGAAGTTATATCGGGGTTGCCACTACTCTCATTTTATAATAAAACTTGGATATTAACCTTGTGAGTAACATGCCATATAGTAGGCATGCGTTTGTTTTCTGGATTTACGAACATGTATCCTTGTCATTGATAAATTAATAAATACCGCCGCCCAGTACAGTCCGCTGCCTTTTCCAAAAAAGGTACACAATTGTCGTGAACTTGAAATATAGAAAGCGGTATTATCTAACACGCGTTTTAACGAATGTAAATACCAGGACAAAAATTACATCGCAATATAATGAAATCCTTCATAGTTCACAGAATCTACATATTTTCATTACAGTTAATTATTTATAGTCCATTCTCGGTCACTTCCAACTATTCTGAAGCTTTGCTAAAGTTCTACTTTCAGGATATTCCTCCGCCTCATGGAAACAACGTATAACTAAGTCTATAGAACGATACCGTAGGGACAACTCACCGCATTCGTGGGCACTCACTTTAATTATATTTTGCATGAGAACTATTTCTCTGTATGCATAACCAACACACCTATTTCACTATAGTGTTAGTCATATAATTTATAAATGAAATAATATAATTAAAAATAAAATATAAGTAAAAGTTGAATTTAACCAAAAATAAGAAATATACTTGTATGTTAACAGAAGTGTAAAACTCTTGCGATACATGAGATATTTAGGAAACAGCGAAACACGTAATGCATTTCGTGAATTTTCAAAGGTTTTACTCTAAAAGTTTGAAGAAACCGTGAATTCACTGTGTTTATGTTTGCAATACTAATTACTGTAAACGTTAGGGGACAAAGGAGGAGGTGTTACATTTGCCTACGGCCACGGCTGCTCAGCTGGAAGGGACAGAGTTCATATTTCAACGGACGGTTCGTCGTAGTAAAGCAATTTAGACACATTGATGTGGCGAACGGTATGAAGTATTTCCTCCAAGGAATCAATACGCCCATTTATCTCTACCATAGTAATCCTCTCTTCCAGGAAATCATTTCCCCCCTTCAGGCACAACTTCTTGAGCGTAAACGGTTTGCACAGGAAAATAATAAAATGTGGTATCATCTAAGTCGGTATGACTGAACTTGCAAACACACATTGTTTACGAATGTAATCCTAGTACGACGAAATATTACTGTAGGAATGTGCTTTTTACCCCATCCATATACATTTGGATTCGAGGTTCCTGGTACATTCTGCAGAAACTCCGAGTATGCTTTCATGCTACAACATTAGATTTATGTTGCTAGGATACCTCAGAAGTTAGGGGTAAAATGCATAAGATAAACTTATTACAAGTAACAAAGTTAGACCGTGCAGCCAAATATATTCCTCCATAAGAGCGCCCATGAACAAGTGTGAGGAAGTTCCCCATTTGACCTAACAAAGAATAATGATGGATAATATATGGATGATAGAGCGTCGAAAGAAGGACAGTACATGTGTTAACATACTAATATACCGTCCTCGACACTTTCATTGTATATGTGTTAAGAAGGGTGCAGTGAATAAAAATTTAAGTACGGGGGGTGGGGGTGATTCAAATTTAGTAATTAAACATACGCATTCATCCCTCTGGTTATATTGCAGCAGAAAGTTAGAACCTTTTACTTAAATTGCACCAGGCCAATACATCTTCTGTGTTAAATAAAAAAAAAAACTTTTTTTTTTTAAGTAGTCGTGTAGCATTTTCTGAAATGTGGTACTGCCTAAGTTTTTGAAGAGAATGAAGTGTAAAAATGTTATCTGTTTTCATTGGTAAACATAACGATCTAAGCTGAATTTTTAAATTTTTCCAGTGCACCATTTGACTACTCACCATTATTAACCACAATATCCGCTGATAAATTAAGAAAAGTTAATAAACATATTTTCAAGTTTTGTACTCCTTAAGAAAACTATTACTTGCGGGAAGATTGCTGGACAAGAACAAGTCATAAGAAATTAATAATTTGTGTGATTTGTTACGTGATCATTTGAACCGGCTCATAAATTGAACAATTGTTTTGCACAGACCTACTACATCCTCAACACCATCAAGTTAACATTCAAATTTTGTTATTTATTGTTATCAAAAAACAAAGAAAAGGGTAAACTTATGTACCTCTCAGTCAGTGAACATACATAGATTTCAAATTCTAGAAATCCTGCAGTCATTTTCAACAGCAAATACGTATTTAAGTGTTGGCTTTATTGTTGATGACGTCTCTCTAACCACACAATTTCTTATTATATAAAAATACTGAAGGAAAAAAACAATTACTTACAACATGAAAAAGTTTACGTGATATGAAATGTTATTACATACACGAATCTGCGATAATCATAAAGTGAAAAGTGCACATTTCTAAAATGTTATGCAATATTTCTCTTAGAAACAGTAAGAAAATATTTAAAATTATACGGCAATAATCCTTCAAGGTCGTCTTCTTGTTAAGTAATTAGTCAATTTTGAGTCTTTACATCTACAGTTTTCGGACACTTAATTTCCTATCTAAATTTTGTGCATACGTCAGGCTGTCAAGAATGTATTTTACCTATGAAAATGTAATTTTGTTAACATGGAAATAAGTAATTGCGTATATTTTATGTAATTTATTTTCAATCCGTAATGTTTTGATAACAATTTTTCACTAACTTTAAGCTGGACCACATAATTGTTTTTTCACATTTCTTATGGCTTGCGAATTAATTAATTTCACAATATGTGGTTTATACTTGTTATTTTCTGAAATTTTTTTCTACGGTTCTAAGAATGTTTCTGCTTAATTAATTCAATTTTATTTATGTCATCTGATATATATTACGTCAAAACTTCTTCCAGAGGACAGTATTTTCATGAGTGGAAAAAGGCACGGGAAGATAAACACAATCCGTCATGTTGCAAACAAGACATGGTTCGTCAAGCAACACGCAATATGGCAATACTGACGTCACTGTCAGAAAAGCAGCAGGGTGGTTCTATACTAAGGGCTGCGGAATTAAGTTGCTATGAAGATTTAATCTACACTGCCAAAAGAAGAAATGTTTGTAAATACTAGACATTGAAACTAAAACGTGTCGCAGAATATTGAGCAAGAGCACAAACGAGTGTTTAACAAGTTATTCTTCTCGCAAGTTTACTTGGCACAGAGCAGAAAAGTAACTGTGGTTACTTCACCTGAACAGCAACGTTAACTGTTCGAAATCATATGACAAGATCAGTTTACTGATATTTTGGTAATTTATTGTGCAACATATTTCGGTGATTATGCGTGTATAGACAAATAGCTCTACCAGTCTAGCCCACACTTTGTTATTTCGTTGCGTTATTTTATTTTCCACGCCACAACTTTATGGAGTAATAACGAACCTGCCCGGCTTCGTCCGGGTAAAAATTAGTTTTACAGTTATACACTAATAAATAAATTGGGAAAAGACAATTACTTTATGTGAAAACAGAATTATAAAATTATACTATGTTGGCCAAGGTTTTTAACTGATTACGGGAACCCAAAAGAAAGGAAATATTTTTTACCCGATAGCCAAGAAGGAGGGTATTGTTTTTGGAGTGTGTCTTTGTAACTATTGCGTAGTAACCACATTAAGGCGGTCGTGACCGGAGCATTTACTTCTGGTAACATCAGTCTAATATTTGGTAGATACGGTTTACTTACCTGAAATATTTACACCCCAGTCAATTTGAAAATAAGCGTGTGAGTCAATAAAATAATGTAAGTTTACATGGCCTACCGTAGCGCCACTTGTGTGAAGATTTGAGTGTGAATGGGTTGTGTGTTAGCTTAATTTATTCGTCTGGCACTATTTTACAATATAGCGGATAAAAGAGGCTATAGATATACACATTCGATGGTTGCAATACGTACATACTGCCAGCATATAAAGTTTTTTTGAAATCGGCTGCACGGTACTGTAGGAGTATCTATTAGTATTAAATGTTCATCTACCGTGTCAGTTTATATGGCACACCATATATTTCTTTTTTGCAAAATNGCTTAATTTATTCGTCTGGCACTATTTTACAATATAGCGGATAAAAGAGGCTATAGATATACACATTCGATGGTTGTAATACGTACATACTGCCAGCATATAAAGTTTTTTTGAAATCGGCTGCACGGTACTGTAGAAGTATCTATTAGTATTAAATGTTCATCTACCGTGTCAGTTTATATGGCACACCATATATTTCTTTTTTGCAAAATNAAGTATCTATTAGTATTAAATGTTCATCTACCGTGTCAGTTTATATGGCACACCATATATTTCTTTTTTGCAAAATTTGGTATGAATTATACAATGGTTTTTGAGATACGACAAAAACTTATATTCATCGTGTAGCAATATTTTACAAATTGTAGCACATAAGTTTAAATTGGTTAAATGATTTCGCAGAGATCAAGTAGTAAGCTTATATGCTTAAAAGGTCAGCATTTTAAAAATATGCGTATGACATTCTTGAAACATAAAGATTTATATGGTATACCACATTGCCACCTGTTTGCCAAATTAAGTACGAATTGTTTGAATGTTTCCTGAGAAATATATTAAAAAATATTATTTTCTTCATGTGGCACTATATTAACGTTAGGGGGACAAAAGGGGTTATGAGTTAGCATATTTGATGCTTGTAATAGACACTTTCCACTTACATAAGTTCAATGCCCGTACTGATTACATTATATGTACTAAGTTTGGTACAATTTTGTTCACGCGTTCAAAAGGTTTTATGGGAGGACACACACACGCACACACAAAAACACACACAACTTGACAAACCAACGCAGACACAAAGCCACATACAGGAAAGTAATGACACCACCCTACCATCACTTCAAAAAGCAGGCTAAAAACGAAAAAAAAAAAAATAACTGTTCTTGAAGATAACACATGAAAAATTTATATTAATAAATATGTAGTTCAAGTGATAGATCATCAGCCACTTCTCCACAAACATTACATCTATTTAATACAAGTGTGTGTGCTTTTCATATTTAAAGTCACATACATATGCTAAGACACTGCACAATTGAAGTAAGCTTCACGCAGGACTAATTAGAAAGAGGAGAACGTTCTGCTTTTTGTTGCTGTACACATTTACGCTTAGCTATTATGTTTGTAGTTTCCACAAGTGGGTAACTACCTCAAAACTCACTTCACACAGTTGATGTTTACGTGTTGCATTTTTATGCCACTGCAGTGCGGCATGTTGGAGGCCATAGGTACACAGTGTTTCCTCACTAGCTTAATACAGATGTTGGCAGTTGAATAAGTTACTCGTTTTAAAGGAACATATCATTTTAAGTATCAAACTACTATTAAAAGATNTGGCAGTTGAATAAGTTACTCGTTTTAAAGGAACATATCATTTTAAGTATCAAACTACTATTAAAAGATGAGATAATTCGTTACGTAGCAGTCCCATGAAACCAAAATTTGGCGGATGTGCGGTTAGAGTGTGGGGATGTATTTCATGGAAGGGACTTTGTGCCTTCGTAATACCGTCGGGCATGTCAAAGGCGGAAGGCCATCAGGATATTTCAACTGGCTATTTGGGGTCTATGGTAGAAGACCAGTGCGTATATGATGACTGATTGTTTCATCACGAGAGTGGTCCTACTACAAGTAAGGGCCTGTTCTCGAGTGGTTTGTGGAAAATAGTGTTCCGGGAATGTACTGGCCAGCCCAGAGCTCTAACCTCAGTCCCACAGGACACCTCTGGGTTGAACTGGAATGACGACTGCGCGACAGGTTCTTAACCACACGTGGAACAGCGCTGCAGGAAGAGTGGTCGAGAGAGTTTTACAGTGATACACTTATAAATAAATTGGGAAAAGACAATTAATTTATGTGAAAACAGAATTATAAAATTATTCTATGTTGCCCAAGGTTTTTAACTGATTCGGGAACCCAAAAGGACGGAAATATTTTTTACCCGATAGCCAAGAAAGATGGTATTGTTTTTGGAGTGTATCTGTGTAACTCTCACGTAGTGACTACATTTCCGCTTTCTAGCGTCGACATATGAAAATCAAAACGAGAGTTTCATCAAATTCTAGCATAAGAAATAAGTATACCAGTGCTTGGCTGAGGGATCTTAATCAACCACCAAAGTTAAGCAACGTTTCCAGCGGCAAACATTGGGATGGGTGACCGTTTAGTGGCATAACATCAGAGCACTTCCGGGCTTCGGAGGGCACGTTAAATATTCGGTCTCGGTTGCTATCGATTGAAAGCAGTCGTTAAGAAATTTCAAGAGGTCCTTGAGTGGCCTGATAAACTCTGACACCAGAGGAAAAAAATATTTCGGTCACTTTCCCAGCCGTTGCAGAATTATGTTTTGTTGTTATTCCACAGGAACCGTACAATTTTCCGGGATAAAATGTATCCTTTGTCCTATTCCAGGAGCTAAAGTACCTTCCAAAATCTCCTGAGCCGTTATGAAGCTGAGTGGTAACAAACGTACTCACACAAAGACTTTCGCATTTATAATGTAGTAGGATACGAGGGTGTGGCATGTGGTAGGAGTTTTGCCAGTCAGCCCAGTGTGTCAGTCATTATTGGGAAGAATGTCGCAGTAAGGTGAAGAGGCAGTGTGGTGCAGTTGCAGTGAGTCCGAGACAACAACGCTCTCGGCGGTGGTTGCTCATACCACACCAGCGGAGTGACAAGTCAGTAGGGGCGAAGAGGGGCGGCAAGAGCCGTGTGGCGGCAGCCTTATCAATTATTGCCGCCCCCTGGTCCGTGGCGGGGACGAGGACGCAGTGTTGCCGGCAGTCGACTGGCTGTGAGAAGGAGGCCGGGGGTGCATTTTTGATTGCGACTGCTCGACGAGGGAGGAGGTGTGACAGGGCGTCACCCATTGTTGAAGAGATGTTGGGAAAAAAGGGGGGGGGGCGCACCTGAGACCATGGCTGCGTTATGGCTCGTCGGCGCCGCAGTTTGTCGCCTCTGACAGCTGTCACCGCACCCCTGACGACCAGGCCGGCCGGCCAATCAGCGCTTCTCTTCAGCCGATATTACACGATACCTGCTGCCGTACTGGGTCTTGTGCAAGTTCGTGCACTAGCATTCGACACACTCGATGGGTGCACAGCGTGAGGTTCGTAGTAAATGTGAACTCAATTCGTAGAACTGCTGTCAGTAAGTAACTTGCTTAGGCCCATAAACACTTGCTAGCACATCTTAATATTGCTGTATTACTGTCAATAGATTGTTTACTGGTGAAGTTTCATTGATCTTTTTGAAAGGGATGGCTAAGTCGCAAAAATACGAGACTTGTTTTTAATTTTTACAAAAATTATTAACCATTTGCAAAATGTATTTTTTTTCTTTATCTAGCAAGTTATTATTAGCATATAATATGTTATAAATAAAATAAAGCGTGTTCGACGGAGTTTTGAGCTCACGCACAAAAACTTCATTTCATTACAAGTATCGTGACTTCACCGCGTTGCCACAAGTTCACACAAAATCTAATTTACTTAAATATTCGTAGTTTATGTAATGTTTCAAGTATTTGAAACTGTTTTAAACAGTTCTTAAAAGTGGTCGTCGCCAATATTATTGGTCTTTGTCGAATGTTAAATCTATTTCAAAAAGTTTCAACCTCGCCGATGTATAATCAAGATGGAGGCGTCCTATTTGATCCTTCATCAACTCGCTTCATCTAGTAGCCACAGGGAGCGCCCTATTCTCTGCAACTACGTTGCTTGTGGCCAGGTACGAAAGCCGGCGTGGAGCCTGCCACGCATGATAGGACGTGTCCTACTACCAATCCTAGTTTGAAGTCCGGCTGTACAAGGCGGGGAATTCCATGAAGAGCGCCGTACTAGCCGGCAAAGCGGCCGCTGTGGCGGACCTCACACAAGCTGTTACAGAACCTTGTATCGTGTAACACGGCCTTAGCACCCAGCTGTGCACGCACGCGTAGCTGCGTCCTACAACCTCCCTCTCAGACTGAACAACTGTAAAGACGTGACGCCAGTCCCTTCACTAATATGTTTACTGGTTGTTAATGCAAGGTTATAAAAAAACTGGAATAAATGAAAAGGAAAAAAATACATTTTACACTAAGTATATCATAATTAAAGGCTTAAAATTAGATATTATTTTACACTTAATATGTAAAATTAAATTTCGAGAAACATTATTGAAGAAAAGTTATTCCGTCCTAATATTATACATGTTATTATGCAAGACAATTTGTTACACTTTGTGCTTACCTTGGTAAGCTCGTGAATAAACAGAAAATTGGATTTATTTCTAAGTTCTAAAGGTTTTATTCAAAATGGAAAACAAATGGCATAGTGACTTTTACTTCATTACGTACGGCTTACTTAGTAAGACCAATCGAACATTTGTTAATTTGTTACGAGCAAATCAGAGAGCAGCTCTTGATGTAATCAGATAGCGACGGTATCTGATGTAGTTATACTACAGGAAAACCTAGTCTTGAAAATAGAATAATAGTCTTACGAGATCTGGTATTGTCAATCTTTCACTAGAACCATTTGAAAACATGTAATTAAAAGAGAAAACTTGAAAAGATATTTGCTGATCTAGCAACAACAAACAAATTTTCATGGCAAAAGGCAAGTCAAATTAATTAAAAAATGTTCCCACGCTAGCCTTTCTTCGAAGGAAGATTATTAATTATTTTATCTTGTAACTATAGCCTATGATGCCTTTATATAATACTTTTTTCTTGTATACCTAATTTTTTATTTTCCTGTGTCATCTTTGTTTTTGTAATAACTACCGTGTCTACGGTACATTTGAAGGCGTACAGCTGCTTGTAGGCACGTAAAGCTCAATTAATATAAATAAAAATGCATTAAACCTCACACTAGTTACCAAACAATGCTCCTCAGAGGTGAAAGGCGGTATTTCCAGTAGAGCTGATTTTCTCCACGTTATTCTCAACACTTCAAGTGACTCCAATAAAAGGCCCGTCTTTCGATTGCTCCCCATTTGAAAAACAAAATTGCTGAGATTCTGGCAAGACAGCACGCAAGCCATTCTGGAACAACAGCCTCCGTCAGCGCCGTAATGCTGACGTATGAATCACAGGCTTTTGGCATGATATGGAGGGGGTTAGGGAAGAAACAGTGGAGAGCTCTGGGTCACTCTTAACATCGAGGGCTTGAGAGCCGATGAAGGGCAAGTGAGGTGAGTGTGGAACAACGCCGGAACGCAAGGGCGGTGGAAAAGGGAGATACCCGAGGAAACCCGGAGACCTGAGGCATCGTCCAGCACGATTCCTTTATGCGACAATCCGGGAGTGACCCCACTGGGAATCGAACCCGGTTCGCCTAGGTGGGAGGCGAATATTCTGAATACTACACCACCGTGGCTCCGGAAGGGAAAGAAGCAGGCAGATAAAGCTGTGGGCATAAGTAAAGTTTTAATGCAGTTACGATACACAGTTTGTACAGATTATATTCTTATTTAAATTTTTAAGTAGTCCGTTGTAATTTTTATAAAATTTAAATAATTATAAGTTTGCTTAACTAAAAAAGCACTAATCAAGAACTAGCGATAGTTAAATTGTTCATAAACTATCAGTAAATGAGACCATAAAGTTGTGAAATAAATTAATGAAAAAGTTAACATTTGCTAATAGAGTGGAGCAATGGAATAATCAGAATTAAAGATTGGATTATTGTCCGTCGAGTGTTATAGATGTATCAGCAGTTGAGCATCTGCTAAGTAAGTAAGGCCGGGATTTCGATGACTTCACGTTTGACGTAACACGTAACATTTGTGTAGTGAATAAAAATGTATGGGATATATTTTGTTACTTGCCTGATTGACAACTCTCAAAATTCTTGTTATACAGGCGTATTTTTGTTTTAATATTTGTGTGGCAAGATCGGTTGCAAACGTATGACATTCATGATTTATCATACAAACTTTGAAAACAACTACGACATTGTCATAACCTCATGAACTAAATGTGTCTGCGACACGTGCACAAGTTTTTCTTGTACATTAAATGTATCGTATGTAATAAATTTTCATCTGCAGTGAAAATTTTAATTTTATTTAATAAAATAAGCTTACTATGAATTTCAAACTTAACGGTAAACATTGTGTATTTCACGCATACAATTGTTCACCCTTGAGAAAAATAATTAATAAACTGCGTCAAATATAAAGCTCACTAAATTTTTGCGGAATGAAAAATATATAATTTTTTGAAACTCTATTACACTTTCGTCCTCATTCCATGCAGAAAATTATAAATGCGGTACATGAATTTAAACCTGGGCAGACAACATCGCGAAAATAAAAAACCTAACCATGAAAAGCAGAGATAACCCGACAACGTCCCAATTGTGAGCGATCAGCGAGATCACGTGGTGCAGTCACGCATCTCGAATCACGCAAATGATATACATTCACAAGCTTTACCATCGCGTTAACTTTATGTTAAATAATAGTAATACGTATTCTTTAAACATATTAGCCAAGGTGTAGCCTGCTTCCTAAAAGTGTTACTTGTTACGTGTTACGCGACAAGTGAAGTCATCATAATCGCGACCCAAGAAGCCTGAAGATTCCATTGTCTGCTGGGCTTGCAAGTAGTGTTGAGCATGAACGGCATCCCAGGACAGCGTAGCCAATCACCAGTACACTCACTGGCAACATTCACCAAGCCAATATGGCGTGTGTGTGTGTGTGTGTGTGTGTGTGTGTGTGTGTGTGTGTGTGCGTGTTAGGTCGGATGCTCACAGCGGGGAACTGCATGGCACGACTGACGAGAAGTGTCGTCATTGACGTCGATGATGGCAGATCTGTCTGAGGACAGTTTCTGGCTCTGGACAGCAGCGATTAGCGAACGCACTCCAGGAAACCTAGTGTCTTACGAGCGGCGACAGTTATCTCCACGGAGATCACAAACATTAGGCGCACTATTTCCACGGAGTTCACAAACTTTAAGCGCACTATCTCCACGGAGATCACAAACATTAGGCGCACTATCTCCACGGAGATCACAAACATTAAGCGCACTGTCTTCACGGAGATCAGAAATATTAAGCTCACTATATCCACGGAGATCACAAACATTAGGCGCACTATCTCCACGGAGATCACAAACATTAAGCGCACTGTCTCCACGGAGATCACAAACATTAAGCGCACTATATCCACGGAGATCACAAACATTAGGCGCACTATCTCCACGGACATCACAAACATTAAGCACACTATCGCCGCGGAGTTCACAAACATTAAGCGCACTATCTCCACGGAGATCACAAACATTAAGCGCACTATCTCCACGGAGATCACAAACATTAAGCGCACTATATCCACGGAGATCACAAACATTAGGCGCACTATCTCCACGGAGATCACAAACATTAAGCACACTATCTCCGCGGAGTTCACAATTATTAAGCGCACTATCTCCACGGAGATCACAAACATTAAGCGCACTATCTCCACGGAGATCACAAACATTAGGCGCACTATCTCCACGGAGATCACAAACATTAATCGCACTATTTCCACGGAGATCACAAACATTAAGTGCACTGCATATCGGCTGGCAGCTCCGACATTTTATTAGGAAATCCCATGTTAAGGATATTTCGCCTCAGTGGGTTAACTTTTAAGATAGGCGTTTCAAATAAAATTATCTCTTCGCGATTTTTTTAGGAGAAGATCCCTACGATCGTATACTTTCAATACAGATAGGCACTATGTACTTTTTTGTAAAACGTAAATTTTTAAGATTCCTTGCTCACAGGCTATATGTGTTATGGTATCATCTCCGTTGTAGCGAACTTCTCCTAAAAAAATTCGGGAATAATACCTTTTTTTTAAAAGGCCTATCTTTAAAATTAACGCACAACGGCGAAATTTCCTTAACATCGGATTTCCTATTTAAATTTCGCAGCTGTCAGCCTGTAGGAAGTGCTCTTAAGTTGGTAGTAGAGTGGCTTGTATTTGAGAAGTGGACCCGTGTGTACAACACGCACAACTCAACAAAGATCTACACACAGAAACAAAATATTTCGTCAGACACGTACGATTTACGTTCCATATGAAATATGTATGATAAATAAGCGTATTTTCTCTATGCGTGCATAGCATAACACATTTTACAAGAAAACCTACATCAAGAAGAGTGATTAAAATAATCACAATTGTTGTATGTTAGTAAATACAAAAAATAATGATAACAAATATTTTTGGTAATACATTTTATTGACATTGATTTTAATAACAATATGTAGTGAAAATATTCGTGCTTAAATGGTTGTGCATAAAAATCGACGATTAAAATATTTTTTACTTGTAACTCTTGTATTATATTCCTTACAATTTTTGTGATTATTAAAATTGCTCTACTGCATTAAAGATATTTTTTTTTGTAAAATGTGCTATTTAAAGCATCTTAAATGGGAATATATTTCTGTTTTAATTAAAATTATTTTGTTAATTTATGCAAGTAGATTATAGCCAAACATTTTACAGCTTTACATAATCCATGTATTAATTTTTCAAATGCATCATTAATCATACTTTTCTGACCACTTCAGTCACGTATGTAGTGGCATCAGTGAACTCTGCGTGTTGTACAATCGGGTGGAGTGCTTTATTGGTAACCACTCTTCTACACTCAGATGAAGTGTTGCAGGTGGAGTATTGGCCAGGGGCTTGCTCGGAGGTCTGCTTGTAGTTCGCGCGATCGCAAGCTCACTTACACTGAGGCCTCTACGTCCTGTATCAACATCCTGCCTACGTTGTAAACACGATTACAACTTCGTGCATGTCACTTGTAGCTATATGCAGTGTGTGGAAAGAACATTTCGATCTCTTAAAACAAGGGTTTCGTAACGATTTTTTTTTTTATTTTTCCGGTGCACTGGATACCTTTTTCGGTTGGTTTCTGTATTAATAAATTTTAATGCAATTTATAAGAGCAAAATTGAAAACCTATAAAATTCAATTATACCTTAAAGGCTTGATATGCATACTATAGAGAAAAAAAAACACGAACAAACTTAATAAACCTCAGGCCCCATATGAAAAGTGTTAGTTGTTATTATACGTATTTATAAATCACAGTTTCATAACGTAAATATCTCCTGTTGTTCTGAAATAAAATTCATAACTTTTGTTATAAAATACCAATTGTGTTTATAAATGCACTTTTTGCAAATATACACAAATGTAGTAAAAATCTGATATTCTTCTTGCTACAAAATTAAAATCAATGTATTCTTTTCTGATGACGTTTTGTACACCAAACAGATTATATGTAAATGTGTTTATATCTGAGACACCGGTGGCATTGTCCGAGCAGGAAGTGCACCGCTAGGTGCTAGGCGGCCTCAGTTCGCTGCCACACTCCAGAGAGTAGGAACCTCTGAACTAGAGCGGGACTGCACGGTGCCAACACAACCTGCAGGATGTCTGGCGCCCTGGACTGTCGAGGGGACGAAGACAGCCAGGATGTGGTGTTCACTAACACCCTTACTCTCAAGGCCCGTGCCTGCATCGCCTTTCTAGTAGAGTACATGCATCGCGTTTACTTCGCATTCGCCTGAAGGTCCTTCCAGTGGACATCCAACGAAACAACACGCAAGGTAAGTCGAACACTTTATTGCCTTACGTCTTGTTATCCGTTCGATATGATATATGCAGTAAGTGAATTCTTCGCTGACGTTGGAGAACTTCCGAAAAGATGTTATATGGTTTATTTTCTGCTGAGGTGTTTGTAGAAACTATTATCTCAACGGCAGATACACAAATTTTGCAGTAAATAATGTTCTAGCAACGTTACAGGTTTCAGGCTAGTTATTGACAATATCTTAATAAACATTTATTTCATTTTACGAATTTTTACATATTTTGTTACCATAAATTTTTGTGCGTTGCCTGGTGGTTGTTGAAAAACTTAAATATACTGATACTTAAAAGTTTATTCTATGGTAATTATATCACACGCCTAATTTAGATTAAATATTCGTTTCTATCTGAATGCTACACACAGAAATGGATCAAATTTATGATAATAGAGATAAAGGTCCTCTTTAAGCATTCTTGCAAGTAAAGACAGTACAACTAGAGAAATAACTGAAATAATTAAATGTTTATGGAAGTTTGATAACTTAGAATGGAAGATGGACGCAGGAAATATGCAGCACAGCTGAGGGTAAGGGCAGCTCATTACTGGTGAAAGAATTTCTGATGTCAAAAAGTATTCTAATAATAAAAAATAGCCTAAACATTTTACTTAGAAAGTAATATGACAAGTTCTATGACATCGAATCATGGACCGACAAAAATTAAGAAATAATGATGTGAATAAAAACGTTTTAATGAAATGGATTAGCAGAGTGAGAATTAAAGAGGTATTGACCCCACCTAGTCGACGAAAAAAATAACTGATTAGAGTAAAAAAGAACAGAAAAAATATTCAGGTCGTAAAACAACTTAAGAAGAAATTGTTTACAACCAAAAATTTTATAAAAATGTTGAAGAAAAGAGAAAAAAGAAGGGCGGTGGGAAGAAAGTTTGGAATGCTTGTTAGTATAAAAAGTATTTTAAAGGCAAATTAAGGAAGACTCAGGGGACAGCGAAAAACTGAAACTGTCATATAATAATCTATAATAACAAAGTTTTGACGCCTCCGGCATCCCTATATTTTATTTGTCAGAACACACGGTCTGGCGAAGCTCGCAGGCGGACAACGACAATAAATATTAAGGGTTAGCAGACGTGCCAGAAGAGTGACGCCAAGAGGGCGTGACCGCGCCTCGCAGCTGCAAAGGCGAAGGTTTCTGCACGTGCAACTGTTCCTTCA
Source organism: Clitarchus hookeri (assembly GCA_002778355.1). Taxonomy (NCBI): domain Eukaryota; kingdom Metazoa; phylum Arthropoda; class Insecta; order Phasmatodea; family Phasmatidae; genus Clitarchus; species Clitarchus hookeri. Next base: position 298,001 of record NQII01001493.1, on the reverse strand, counting down.
CGTGCAGACGACATCCGGAGACAACGGAAGGCACCAGGGCGCGGACACAGCTGCATTTTGCAGCTGCCCAAGGGACACCGAGATCCCACCACCAGCTGCGTCTGTCCCGAGCTTGTACCACAATAAACCATGAGAGCTTTTAGCGGGCGTGCGGGGAGAATAACGACACAATATCCGGAGGCATAAGTGCGCCGAACCAAAGAGGCCACCCAAGAGTTCCCGCACGTACAGAACGGAACAATAAACTTCCAGGCCAGAATCAAGGGGCGACGCCAGGCCGACTGCAGACCACAGGAGCAGCGGNTCAGTTGAGGACCTGAAGTGAGGCGTCCGGATCGAGAATGCATCACGACGTCGACCTCAGTTGGAGGCCGTCAAGCAGGACGTGCGGCGTGAAGAATCCGAGAAAATTCAGTCAGACTTCGTCAAACGAAGAGTGCTGAGTGGACCCGGGAGGAGGAGTTCCGAGAGCCGGCGTCGGGACGCCTCACCAAGCGCCGGAGCAGTTCCAAGTCCCCAGCCGAGGGAAAACAGCGCTGCAGTGTCAGATAAGTAGTTCTACACCAGGTGTGAAGAATCCTGCCCCCCCCCCCCCCNCCTACGACGTCAATCGCGGCGTCAAACCATACGTAGCCTACATAGAAAAAGGGGAGGGGAGTTGTCTCGTGGCTTCATGTACCAGTTAACCTGTTCAAGAAACAATAAAACTCGATTATGTGAACTCGCAAATAAAGTGTATTTTATTAGTAAATTTGACCTAGAGACAATAGTGTCGACGTATTCCTCCGCCCTAAAACTGAGGGCTACCATAAAGTGCTGGCGCATCACGCCGAGGAACAAATTCAATACCTATTTGCAAATTTCAGCATTGGCAGGTATCAGTTGGTTTACAACAAAATTACTTCTGTGTAATATGTATATATATACATATATATAGGGTGATTCTAAAATCATGGGACAAACATTGAGGGGTGGTAGTGCTCACTAAACAAAAAAAAATTCTATACGAATATATATGTGGAAGTGACGCGTTGAGGCACAAACACAAAAACATAACACATTAACGGAAACAAAAAATGTTCATTAGCTTCATACTTAACGAGTGATTCAGTACAGAAAAAGTTAAAACAGTTGCTGGAAATGCATCCACCATCAGTCACGCATTCTTGGCGAGCTCTACATATGGCGTGATTGGCTGACAATGGTGGCGTGCGTGAAATACCCGGCGTATTTGAATCTGTTCTTTAATCACTCCACCGACGCTCCCAAGCTTGCATTAATGTCTGTGGTAGCAGTTTTGAGTAATTATTAAAAACATTACTGTAAAAAGGCATTTAGCGACGACGTTGTAAATAAACAATGTGTTGCATTTCATGTGTTCATATTGTGTTTGTGCCTCCACGCGTCACTCCCGCCCATATATTCCTATACAATAATTGTTTGTTTTAGTGAGCTCTACCACCACTCAATGTTTGTNATAAACATTACTGTAAAAAGGCATTTAGCGACGACGTTGTAAATAAACAATGTGTTGCATTTCATGTGTTCATATTGTGTTTGTGCCTCAACGCGTCACTCCCGCCCATATATTCCTATACAATAATTGTTTGTTTTAGTGAGCTCTACCACCACTCAATGTTTGTCCCATGATATTAGAATCACCTATATATATATGGATAGCTCTTAAATCCTGATACAGGAAAGTTTTTTTAAGAACTGATATGAACTAATCTGTGTTCTGTTTCAAAGCATAAAATTCTCGTACTTGATAGGCACGGTAGCCAAAGAGAATTATCTGTAATGGCATCTCATAACGGAAAATAAACCGGAAGTATATGATTATGCTATCAAATAAGTTTTGACTGTCGGATCACAAAGGCGGCAATCTGCTGAAAGTCAGAATGTAATTCCACATACATTACAAGACAATGCAGGACAGTTTTTTTTTCGCGAGACAAACCGACGTCGCTTTACTCATGCGGCGTAGTGACATAACGGCTGTATTCTATTTCAAATGTGTTTATTGAGTATAAGAAATTATGATTTGAAATATTGGCCTAATTGAATGCAATGTTACCAAATATGTTATATAGTCACACTGCACCGCTAGGATCACCATTATAGCTTGTCTCGAGGTATTTTACAGGCATAAGTTTCCATTGTCCCACCTAGTAATGTAGACCTCGCCTTAAGTGTGCGATTTTAATAGGGTCGAGTTTCATATAGTAATTTATCATAAACGGTTTGATGTTCGACGACGGGACTCTGCAGGCACGCTCTGGGGTGCAAAAGCTTTGAGCCATTAAAGCGGCAAACATATCTGGTCATTTTCAAAGTTTTCAAATCTAAGGAAGGGTATTTTTTTTTCATTAGCTTTCCTGACAAGATTCGCAAATTTCATTTTCGGATATAATTATTATTTCATAGGTCTCTCGTTACGCTTGTACAGCTGTGTAAGTTAATTGCCTAGAAAGGTATAAAAGTAGGTTTGGAATTTTTTTATTTTAATATAAACAAGTTGCGTGTAAGTGCGTGGTGTTGTATTACAAGTAGATATGTACCCCTCATTCATATTACATAAAAGAGAAAAAAATATTGATTGAAGAAAGTTATGCGGCAGACTGTTAAAAATCAGTGCTAATAAAATTATATCTGTAAACCCCATGAACTACGAGATAATAATTACTAGGAAAGCTGACGACATTTCGCGGATATCTACTAGATTATTTGACGGAAGGAAAGCCTAATTTTTGGCTGAGCGACATACATATTGTCAAAGTGTATAGACAAATAAAAGTAATAATTTCGCATCTTTAATATTTCTTTACCGGCCAATTAGTAAGAGGTATTATTGAGGTTATCTTTCGGAGATAATGTTCTATTTTACATATTTAACTAGGCAGTTTTTAAAACAAACGCTTATTGTGGGTTGGATTGATGCACTAATTAAACGCCTTATAAAAATTAAAACGTTACGCATGGCAGCAGTGGCTGAGCGGTTAGCCTGCTCGCCTTCCACTACGGCGAACAAGGTTCAATCTCCGGCCTGTCCACTCTCGCATTTTCGCAATTGGGAGTCGTGTCGGTCGATGCCGCTTGTCGGCTGATCGGGGTTCTCCAGTTTCTCCCGCCCTTGCATTCCGGCGCTGCTTCATTCACACCCTCATCGGCTCTCAAGACCTCGATGTTAAGAGCCACCCAAATCTCTCAAACAATTAGAAGTCACGTGTAAAATGTCCACGAATTATAATCGTTTCTGGCTTCTAGTCGCTGTTACAGTGCTACTTCGTCATTGTAGTATCCTAGCCAGATAATTTATTCATGTTGTAACTGCTTTATATTGTTTTATAACGTACGTAATTCATTGACCGTAGTTCTGCCTAAAATTGAAAAACATCTACACAGTAATGCAGTAACAGAAAAGTTACAAATAAAGTACCAAAATCATCTCTAAAATCTTAATCTATTTGAAAGTTATTCCATAAACTATTTGTGTGGGCGACACAGCAAATTCAGTTGAAATGAAACGCTGAAGAAACTATAAAATAACAGAACTAATATCACATTCCATTGTCAACACATGCACAAGTGGTCTGAAGTAAATTCTAAGAAAGCATTTCAGAGATTTGGTTTTAGTATATTGCAGTTCTTCATGTTTAAAGGAATACGCGAGTTAAAACAAACGGAATGAGCGAAGGAAATTAATATGAAATTACATTTTATATGATCACTAAAAATATTGGCCAACACCTACATAGGCCTATTTGTTTTCACCAGCCATAACTTTACAGCTGGTTTGTAATTGAGATAAATATTTTTGTTAAGTGTAATGTAAACCAAGTGATATCATAAGCACCTTAATCCAAATGGCACAGTAAGTCAAAAGAACCTCTGCTGAAAGTAAGTCTCCTGAGAAATGCCTCACTGAGCAAAACTTGTTCGTACCAGTACCTTCCTCGTCTGCCTTAGGGATGTGCTTTCGTACCAGTCCCTTCCTCGTCTGCCTTAGGGGTGTACGACAGCACAGCGTCTCACGCCTTGGAAGGTCTCGCTCCCGAAAATAAATAATACATTTTTAATATTAATTATTATTTAAATATATATTATTCATTTGGTTATGAGTTATGGATTTTATGATAAAATTTAACATGTTTCCAAGAAAGGAAAAACTTAACTTGTCATTCATCTTGTGATGTGTATGTCTTTTCGTGCAACTCTAACTACTTTCCTCCCCCCATTTTTACAATAAAATTTTTCGAACGAATGCAGCGAATTTTGCCGAACTCCCTTTAGTAATAGTACTTGTTAAATAGAAACAACACTTATTATTGTGGTTCTATTCGGTAGAACGGGTTCTGAGAACGAGGACAATTTTTTTAAAATTCATTAGCCACATTTAAAAAAAATTATTAAATAATAAATGTTGTTTGTTTATACTTAATAAGTACTATAAATAAACGTAGTTCGGCAAAATTTGGTGCATTGGTTCAAATACTTTTGTTGTGAAAACTGGGAAGGGAAGAGGGAAGAAGTGAAAGTTGCACGAAAAGACACGCACATCACAGAAGGATGACCACTTCAGTCTTTCTTTTCCATGGAAAGTCGCAAGTCCCCACAATGAAAATATACAAAGAAGCGGAGGGGAGGGAAACTGAACAATAATATGGACAGTGCTTTTTTCCTTTCTTAACAGCTGTCTCAACGTTTCACTTTGTGGAAGAATATGTATATATATATATATATATATATATATATATGTATTAGTTTTCATAACAAGCAGAACATATTTATTTTGTAAGTCTTACATAAGCGCATTAATTCGCTTCAGTGTACTGTAATTTCTCAAGCTACTTAACACTGTGGGATACTATGGGTACCATAATTACACTACGTTCACGCGATTTAATGAAGATCTGTTACAATTTTTAAGAACCACTGAATCTAGGAAGAATGAAAAAAATGTTGATGATCGAATAAGGAAAGAAAGAGTTAAGGTACGAAAGTAATGTTAAAAGAGACACGACGCAACAAGGAATTTCTCTGTGAACGTCAGTACAAATATGGGCCAAAGTAAATAACATTTTTTTTTGAGCGTGGTTACGATCGGGACCTCAGAAATGTAGAAAGAAATACACGAGAGGCTTCTGGAATGTGGGCGTTGCGAATAAAGTAGCAGATGAGCGAGACACAGAGAATGTAAAACGAGCTGAATCTAGAGAGAGTGAATGAAGTAATAACATTTTTGGAAGGTGTACAGTAGAAGAAATTAAAATTGGTATACATACCTTTCTGGCTAGCATTCCTTACAGGTGAACTTAACAGGAATTTCAGCGGGGAAAAGAATATGGGAATGGGAATGGCAGCATTGTCTAAAATCATTACAATTAAAAAAAAAAATATTTAAGTGTAAATGTTGTAATGTATTTGGCCTAACTGTAGCATGTTCTTATCGCTGCTTACAGAAACATTACATCCACTAGAAAGGTAGTACGGAATATCGCTAAGGTTTAAGGTATTTAGTAATGCGTTTCTTTACTTTATGCCGGCTTTCTTTTAATATGTGTGTATAACGCGTTTATAAATATTATCTTTAAAGTTTCCTTATTATTGTTTTAAATACGCATTTTCATCCTGTCTAAATAATAATGTTTACAACTTTCTGGATACCAAATGAACAAATTTAGCGTAATCCATAAAGACAGAAACGTAAAAATGCCAAGATTTATGATTAATATGACTTCAAATTCTGAGACCATATTTACAGGTATCAATTTTATTCCTTCATTTAACATTCTGGTTTACGACAATTTTCTGTGACCTTGGAATCAATAGTTTAAACATGTTACAAAATCGGAATTTTTTTCAGACATTATATGGCCCTACCACATATTTAATTTTGCAGATACAACTTTAACAGACCAGAATTCGTGGATACACACGAGCGCATATATACACGCATATACAGTTTATATTATATATATAGTGGTTCAGGAATTACTTTTATTACTTGCTAACATAACACCATAAAACTTGGACATTATAAGCCTGAAATAGAGGACAAAGATACATATCAGTGACAAACACTCATAAGGGCTAGACTTGAAATTTGTTGAAACATGATGATTATAATGCTGTTTGAATTCCCATGAAATAATGGTCAATTAGCGGCGTTGTAAAGCGGCGGGTTCCCGTGAATAGGTTTCCTGTTAAACGTGCAAATGCGTTTAAATGCACAAAATGTATTTATTGCCGACGGATGAATATTTTTAGGTGCCGAAAAAATTTGTATTTGTTTGTAATTGTATTTTGTACAGTAACGTAAAGTGAGTTATTGAGCAGTGTGGTCGTCTTGCAGTAACATGGTTTACTTTATCATTTCAGCGGTAGTACAATCCCACCTTCCTCGTCACTTATTTTCGAATTATAAAATAATTTTCTTTTAATATAGACAAACTAACATTTGTTGTAATTTATTGTCTAAAAAGTATCAAAATCTCATCTTATGCAAGTGTGATCGAAAAAAATTAATGTTCTTCCTACGGTATATCTGCAGACAATGAATACCACACCATGGCACTGATTCCCAGTTAATTCGACTGCAACAGCCTCTTAACTGACTTTTAGTGACTGGTATTTCACTGATATCACTGACTCGGGTTTAGAATGTACTTTATAAAACCAACATCATTTTGAGTCAGATTTAAATTATAATTAATTGCTAAAAAACAAATTTTTAGATATATTGAGAATTGTTCTATATTCAGAAAATTTAAAATTATTATAAGCGTGGTTCTTCATACATTTCTTTAAAACCAAACACAACGATTGTTTCTCAAAAAATAATAACTCGGTCCCTTATTTTGCAGTTTTAATATTATAAACTACATTTCGTGACAAAAAAAAGTAAAGTGACCGAAATTAATATTATAAATTGCGCATAATATGGTACACGTGCCTATCACAGCTAAATGTGTAAATTACAAGAATTGCAGTGGTTTGTAACGTCTAGAACGGCCACCAGTGAATTTTGATGGTTCCAGGATTGTAGCGACAGTGTAAGGCTAGAAGGCGTGTGCGGAGTAACAATCAGTGAGCATAGTGAAGCAAGATCACCTTACACAGAGTGTTTCTATTGGACGCATCAGACAGCGTTACCAGTACTTGAGAGAACAAGACGTATCTGCACGAAGACGGGTAGACCTATCGTGCACTTGTTGCCAGGCATGTGGGGCATTGCAGTCTCACACCAGCCCGATGCTGTAACACGTGCTCAGGCGAGGGCGCACACACAAGTCGCGAAGGTTCCGGTCGATCAAGACAGACGACCGCCGTATACACGACCATGATGGCGCACAGGTAAGTCTGTGACTCGCGAAGTGGAGCTCTCTGGGCAGCTTTATACGCTGAGGTTTTGACAGCCGACGAGGGTGAAGCGAGGTGAGTATGGAGCGGCTCCGGAATGAAGAGGAGACATCCCCGAGAAAACCCGCCGACCAGCGACACCGTCCGGCATGACTCCCACATGCGGACATCCGGGAATCGAACCCAGTTCGCCTAGGTGGGAGGCGAGTAGTCTATGCACTACACCAGCGTGGTCCCAGCGACGTCATATATTCCTGCTCAAGGGACAACACTCTGATAGCGTCTGTTAAAAAGATAACGTACTGCTACGGTGTTATTCTGGCACGGCATACGTGTGTATGGAATGGCTACGTCATGTTGAAGTATTTTCGTGGCAAGAAAGGTCTGCGAATGTGTTTCACATATAAAATGTGTAGGACAAGCTCCGTCGCCGACCTGTATAATATCTCGAGAACCGTTTACAGCATCTGTGGGTCGAATGCCTTAGGAGAAGATACAATGGCTTAACTGCTACATTTCTAAGCGAATCGGTGTATGTAATATCATTATACTGACTTATGGATGAGCAGTATACGTGTACTGACTTTTTCATGTGATCTGATAGTGTATTAACAACTGTAATAATGTAACACAGCCTTTTAACTTTTGAATTTTTTATTTGTTTTTAATTTCCGCCACAGTATCTAAGAGATTAATTTTCTGTCAATGAGTGCTGTATTGCATGAATGATTCTTGCAATTGCGGGAAATTATTATTTGAACAATTATGGGTACGTGCCTTTGTAAATACTTCGTTGTAGTCCCAGAAAACGAATTAGGCAAAATAAAATATATTAAATCAAACAAGAAAATACCTTTATTTTTAATGTGACTGCTTTAGTCAACTTGGATGCAATTTATTTTTAAATAGGTGCTTTAAAGTCGATTTGGTAGGTAGTACTAGTCGTTTTGTTAAAAGGAATATCATTAGAAACGGAACCAGAAACATATGCAACAGCAGTTATGTAATTACAAACACACGCGCGCCTTGCCCGGGACTCAATCAGAAAACCCATGCACTAGTGTGCAATCAACTGCATTACGGATGTCGGATTCGGAGCATCAACTTCTTATTTAATCCGTTTTATATTTCAAATAACAGGGTTTACGCACATTAAATATTTACAGTGGCTTAATTTTGAAAATAAGTCACTCAGCGACTTAAAACACGTAAGTTTACATAGCCTAAAGTAGAACTAATTATGTGAAGAATTCGGTGGAGACAGGTTGTTACATTCTTGAGATATAGCATACACAACCTAATTTTCTTATTTCATGCTATCGTACAAAATCGCCCCAACAAAAAGTGCTCTATAAACGACGATTCTAATGTATAATGTGTACGTAAAAATCTCGGTTGAATTTTGTAATATGTGTGGCAAATTTTCCTATATTATTTATGAAGCCGCCTTTTTTAACAAAATTATCTGACCCATTTAAAGCATGAACGTTTTCATTGCCATCCGTAGAACATATAGTGTGCGCAATTTGGTAAATATTAGTTGGACTGTTCCAGTTTAACATTTGGTGGGAATCGGTTGATTACTCCTCGATATATGGCATGAAACCTCCATAGTTTTTATGTGGCGACCTTCATACATAGAAAATAAAAAAGTAATGTAGTAGCATATTCGATGACTGTGTACTGACAATATACAAAGTTAAGATAAAACAGATAACATAGTTTCGCAGATGTAGTTCAAAATAATAAAATGATTTTATAGCCAACATTTTGGAAACAAATGTGTCCTTCTTACAAAAACATATAATAATAATGTGTCCTACCAGAGTTCATCTTCACTAAATTTTGTGAGAATGTATTTCCCGAGATAATATATAAAATTTTTATTTCTTCTGGATTGAGCTATCTTACAACATGGCAGATAATGAGGCTCTGTATAGAAAAATTTTATGACTGTAATAGGCACTACCAGCTTACAAAGTTAAGTAAGAATTNCTGTAGAACATATAGTGTGCGCAATTTGGTAAATATTAGTTGGAATGTTCCAGTTTAACATTTGGTGGGAATCGGTTGATAACTCCTCGATATATGGCATGAAACTTCCATAGTTTTTATGTGGCGACCTTCATACATAGAAAATAAAAAAGTAATGTAGTAGCATAGTCGATGACTGTGTACTGACAATATACAAAGTTAAGATAAAACGGATAACATAGTTTCGCAGATGTAGTTCAAAATAATAAAATGATTTTATAGCTAACATTTTGGAAACAAATGTGTCCTTCTTAAAAAAACATATAATAATAATGTGTCCTACCAGAGTTCATCTTCACTAAATTTAGTGAAAATGTATTTCCCGAGATAATATATAAAAATTTTATTTCTTCTGGATTGAGCTATCTTACAACATGGCAGATAATGAGGCTCTGTATAGAAAAATTTTATGACTGTAATAGGCACTACCAGCTTACAAAGTTAAGTAAGAATTGTTTCGTTAATCAAAAATATTGAGCAAAAATATTTATAGAGCCTCCTTTTTGAAAGTAAGTGCCGGATCGACTTAAAACAAACCAGTTGACACCACGTGCAGTAGTACGATTTGTTTGCCATNAGCGACTTAAAACATACCAGTTGACACCACGTGCAGTAGTACGATTTGTTTGCCATATTTGGTATAAATCTTTTAATGGTTTCCAGAGATATGACATTAGAAATGTTTTATTCGCGTGGTGCTATCTTACCAAATGGAAGACAAAAGATGATTTATGTAGATACAGTTGATAGTTGTAATATCCACTGCAAACATACAAAGTAATGTTGGAATTGATTACAAAGTTTCGACGGTATAGCATTCTAAACAAAAATGGGTATATGGCTGCCCTTTTGAAAATAAGTGTCTGACATGCTTAAAACACATTACTTAACATCATCTGCATCAGAAATACTTGTTTGCCAAATTTGGTAGGAATCTGTTAATGTTCTACCGGGATCTGGNATCGACTTAAAACAAACCAGTTGACACCACGTGCAGTAGTACGATTTGTTTGCCATATTAAGTATAAATCTTTTAATGGTTTCCAGAGATATGACATTAGAAATGTTTTATTTGCGTGGTGCTATCTTACCAAATGGAAGACACAAGATGATTTATGTAGATAGAGTTGATAGTTGTAATATCCACTGCAAACATACAAAGTAATGTTGGAATTGATTACAAAGTTTCGACGGTATAGCATTCTAAACAAAAATGGGTATATGGCTGCCCTTTTGAAAATAAGTGTCTGACATGCTTAAAACACATGACTTAACATCATCTGCATCAGAAATACTTGTTTGCCAAATTTGGTAGGAATCTGTTAATGTTCTACCGGGATCTGGAATAGCAAACTTTATTTATTCGTATGTTGCTATCTTCCAAAATGGCCTTAAAAAGAGGCTATGTGTTGGAATGTATGATGCTTGTAATATATATTTTCAGTATACGAAATTTGGTCGAAATTGGTTAAATGATATGGCAGATATACCAAATAAATCTAAAATATTTTATGGACACCATTTTGAAAGTAAAAGCATTATAAGGTTCAATTACTTACGTTTGCTTGGCCTAACACACTATTACCTACCTGCCAAATTGAGTAAGACTTGGTTTAATATTTTTTGAGATGTAATATAAATTCTTTATTTCTTCATTCTGTGCTGTTTTAAAAAATGGCAGACCAACAAAACTGTCTACTTCGAAATGTCATGCCTTCTTTATGCTCTGCCAATATACAAAATTTGGTTTAAATCGGTTTAATGATTCCCAATATATGGTATATGGCTCCAAATTTTAAAATGACTGCCATTTCAAAATTAAGTGCCCAAGTTGGTCTAAAACTATAAAAGTCAGGTTTTCCCACCAAGTTTTATATGTGTAACAAATTTGGTTAAATTCGGTTGAAACGTTCCGAAATTTTCCACCTCCCCCCCTCCCCCTCGGAGGTGGTGGAAACATACACGCCAGACACACACCTATATACACACACATACACANAAACGTTCCGAAATTTTCCACCTCCCCCCCTCCCCCTCGGAGGTGGTGGAAACATACACGCCAGACACACACCTATATACACACACATACACACACAGGTAGGAAAGAGATCTCATAAGCCTTTCCTTCCTTCGTGAAGCAGGTTATAACAAAATATGTTTAAAACATATAAATTAAATAAATAGGTAGTCACGAGCCTTAGTTAGCTGTTTTCGACAAATATTTANAAAATATGTTTAAAACATATAAATTAAATAAATAGGTAGTCACGAGCCTTAGTTAGCTGTTTTCGACAAATATTTACCATACCGGTAATTACAAGAAGGAATTAAGTCAGACAACCAATGCCAGAACGGAACAACAAATCGGAAATGAACACACACGATTCGGAGCAGGAATGTAGTCAGATGACACCAGAAAAACGACACAACAAAACCAGAATAGGTGGCCAAAAAGACAAACATCAGGTATGAAATATGAAGAATATTCCATGAAATGGACGAACAACTAAGAGATCACCAACGAGCACAATGGTTGGAACAGGTGTTAATATGGAAGACACAACGACGGCAACACAGACGAGAATAGCAAGCATTCTCGACAACATGTGCTACTTTTTGGGAGCTTAAATCTGTTCCCGTCCCGAGAGACACTTACAGACAGACTCAGTAGTTCACCTACTGACAGAGTAAGTCTTTAGGTGTCTCTCGGACTGTCTGTCTCTTTGTCTTACTGGTTCTGGCTAGTCCTGTACTGCAGTGCAAGTTATAATTAATCAATTAATTTTTATGCTCTACGGCTTTCATGTCGCCTTTTATCATCGTGGGTTACCTTAATCGCCCCGTATACACGATATGTCTTAGACAGATACTGAAATATTTTCGCCATATGCATACTGCCACGAAGGCAGTGAATCTTAGCCCCACCCTGCGTGACTTAATAATTAGCATATCTTCCTTCGTGACCTTATTCTCTCGCGTGTAACAGCACCCAGCCCTCATCGATAACAAGATTTCGAATTTGTTCTGGTCCTCGGTCGGGGTAAACGGTTTGAGTCACGTTCTGAAGGGCTGAGANGATATGTCTTAGACAGATACTGAAATATTTTCGCCATATGCATACTGCCACGAAGGCAGTGAATCTTAGCCCCACCGTGCGTGACTTAATAATTAGCATCTCTTCCTTCGTGACCTTATTCTCTCGCGTGTAACAGCACCCAGCCCTCACCGATAACAAGATTTCGAATTTGTTCTGGTCCTCGGTCGGGGTAAACGGTTTGAGTCACGTTCTGAAGGGCTGAGANTCGATAACAAGATTTCGAATTTGTTCTGGTCCTCGGTCGGGGTAAACGGTTTGAGTCACGTTCTGAAGGGCTGAGAGTCTGCGATTCTTTCTAAACTATAATAAGTTTCTTCTGCTCATACCCACGTTACAAAGTAACAAACTTCTTAACCACAGTTAAAAAATTTACTAAACTTGGATTATTGGACAATTTTTCCATCAACGAATAAATCTGAACAGACAAATAAAATTATTTATTAAGGGATATTTTGTTACCAAAAAATATATTTATAATGATAACTGAAATCTTTAAATGTATATTAAAACTTTACGAATTGAATACTCATCTACATATTAAAATTAACCCAACTTTTTAACTAAAACTTGTTAGATATTTTGGGCAGACTTACTCCGGAGTTGAACACTGTTGNTTAAAATTAACCCAACTTTTTAACTAAAACTTGTTAGATATTTTGGGCAGACTTACTCCGGAGTTGAACACTGTTGCACTAAATACCGGAATTTAAGGCAAAATATAAGCTACATTTAAAAAAGGAAGACAATCTCTGGTAAAGCGAAGGTGTAACTTGCTTTTACTTATTTAATTAATTTGTTTAAAGCTGTTCAGTAATCTCANTTAAAATTAACCCAACTTTTTAACTAAAACTTGTTAGATATTTTGGGCAGACTTACTCCGGAGTTGAACACTGTTGTACTAAATACCGGAATTTAAGGCAAAATATAAGCTACATTTAAAAAAGGAAGAAAATCTCTGGTAAAGCGAAGGTGTAACTTGCTTTTACTTATTTAATTAATTTGTTTAAAGCTGTTCAGTAATCTCANAAATCTCTGGTAAAGCGAAGGTGTAACTTGCTTTTACTTATTTAATTAATTTGTTTAAAGCTGTTCAGTAATCTCATTGGATTGAGGTTGTTCGCTACAGGAAAATTCCAAAAAAAAACTAAATGTATTGAAAAGACGCTACTTTGGATAATACATAGTCGAGTTATCGCCATTATAGAATAAATAAGGAAAAATACGGTAGTTAAAAAATCATCCCCTTTTATTTGTATCGGGATATTCATTTCACTTAAATGACCAAGTCGTCTGATCCAGACACATTATCGCAGTTAAATGTAGTCAAGTTTACAGCGATACAAATTTTATAATAAATAACACAAATTAATTATTCATGCACCAGATTGCTTAAACCTGTAAAGCAAAATATAATTCTGAAAATTACAATATTAATACTCTTNTTAATTATTCATGCACCAGATTGCTTAAACCTGTAAAGCAAAATATAATTCTGAAAATTACAATATTAATACTCTTCAAATTTACTACTTATACTGAGGCTGCGGTGGCTGAGCGGTTAAACTGCTCGCCTCCCACTGTGGTGAACCGGGTTCAATCCCCAGCCTGGGGATTTTACTGAATTTTCGCAAGTAGGAATTGTGCCAGCGGGTTTTCTCGGGGATCTCCCGTTTCCCCCACCCTTGCATTCCAGCGCTGCTCCATTCTCACCTCGTTTTACCCTCATCGGCTCACAAGACCTCGATGTTAATAGCTGCCCAAATATCTTCACTCACTCACCCTGACAGCCCTCGTTTCATAATATTCTATAAGCAGCTACGGTGAAATAGACAATATAATCCCCCTCAACGAACAAGCCTTTTTAGCAACATAGGGTTTCTTCTAAAAAAAAAAAAAAAGCACTAGGAACATGATTCCTTTCACTAACGATAACTATTGTGACTGGACATCACAAACATTAAAATGGCGGTAACGATTTTGATAGTAAATTAATATATGATAAAATACTGAAACCAAATTGAAATTTATTTGCATTTGCAAGTTTTTATTTTTAAGTTATAGTTTATTTCATATGTAGACAGCAAAGAATTATATGACACATGATGTATTTAAATATTTAAAATAAAGCCACATCTCACTTTATAAAGAAAAGCCGAATACGCGGCATAAATATTTATAATTGCAATTATTATATTACCTTCCATAATTTTTTTTACCAATGACAAACATGTTGAATTTTTTGATGTAGGTAGGCCGTTTAGGAATGTTACAAATATTATTATTGCAGTTTTCGTTTTTGCTTGGAGTACTTATTCAAAAATGGTTGCACGTATTAGAAAATACTTCCCCGCAGAAAACCCAAGATAATTTTGTCATGATAACATGAATATTCCAGAAAATTTAATATTCTCATGCAATGAACTGTGCATGGGAATAATGCGGTTGTCTCTTATCCATCCAGGCATCCCCACGAAGGATAGGAAACCTAAAAAAAAGTTGGAGTAAAAAGGTGAGAGGGAGGTGAGCTGGCGTGCATGTACGGCGCGCAGGAGCTACAAACCGTTACTAATCTGTAAGCAGCTGGAGGGTATTTTTATGTCGGCAGGTCAAAGCCTCTGACCCGTGACAAAGGAGCTAACGAACCCGGCCCGGTGATCCGATATCGGAGGCGTAATCCAGGCCCGGTCCCGCAGCGGCCCTGCGGCCAAATGAGCCTTTTTCGCAGCCACGCACTTCGCATTCAAAATATTCCATCCCAGCCGGCAGCATGGCGCCGTCTGCGCTCCGCAATGTCGGCCTCGGGGCTCCAGTCACACCGCGACACTGGCGGCACGAGCTGCAGGCTTCAAGTTGAAGGTGCATTGTAGCTCGAATGACACATCGACACTGAGGAAACGAGCTGCAGGCTCTAAGGTGAAGATGCATCCCGGCTCGAGGTACACAGTACAATTGACGTGTACGAGCTGATGTGTTCTAGTTGAATGTGCATTCCAGCAACTTTACTAATACAACATTCCTCCGAAGAACGTTTGATATTGGCAAAGATAAAAAAAATTGAAGGAAACTGATTTTGATCTTTTGCGCATGTCCGCAACAATGGCTCAGTAACTGCCGACATAACTGACAAATTGACGTCTTCAATAAATGATGCAAAGCCAACCCACAGTTAAACGAAGTAAATAAATAAAACTTTGTGTGACTTGTTTATAAACCATTTCCGCCACAACTTAGTCAAAAGTAGTATACTGGCGTATCAGAGCACTTATATTAGTAAAACATGTGCTTAAGTCAGAAGAAACCACGTGGTTTGACAGTTGTGTAGGAATAAAAGGAGTTCAATGTCGGAATACGAGACTTGTTACTGCGCGACTGGCACCCGCACTCTACGTTCCAATTACATGTGCAGTGCAGTTCAACCAACTGCAGAGTGAATAGAGGGTATGGTGTAAGAGGATAAAGAACGCTTTATTTGCTACAGTTTGCCTCGTTTAGGCATTTCAAATTATTTTATAGATTTATATTTTACGCGGTTTATTTTTTGAGATAAGGTGTAGTAAGGAGTATTCACACAATTGAAAAACATGATTAGAATTAATTTTTATTTCCACCTTGAAAATAATCTCTTGGTTTTTCCTGTAGTATAGTTAGTTTTTTTTTTATACCGTCCCCACTTTTATGCTGGTAGCTGAACGAGAGACGGATAACGTGATAAACAAATCTAGACGTTTGTGTCTTGCCGGGTGTTAGAACTGGCGAACTCGTAATCCATTTGCTCACGGCGAAGGATAAGTGTCCTTATCTAGCTGGATGGGGCCACTCGAAGTGACGTATTGCAGGATAATGCAGGGTTCTTCGTAGGAATTTAGTTTATTTCGTTTTATTTCGGTCTTCATCAATTTCAATTTACTATAATATAAAACAGCGTTCATTTCTTGATGGTTGCTAGATTTCCTTTAAAGAGAAGTGGGCAGGATCAAGTGGAAGGTAATCTCGCACGATTCTCCACTTCCAATCGGCCTTCCTTTGAAATTGCGAAGCGATTTTTTTTTAAACTGAGATGTCCGCCGTGTTGACGGGAAGTTGTCGCTTGTGCCTTGTGTCCCAGTCTGGGACAGGTTGGGTACAGTAGCTGAACTCACCTCCATGCCTAACCTTGTCATGACCTAAGTGGGCCCTTACGTGGTGTTGTATGTGCGCCGTCTGGCTATGGGGCGTTCCTCGCCCATCCAAGAGCTGACTCCGCCGTACACTGTCGAACCTCGACTGCCAGGTCACCAGGGCGGTATGGCCGTCGACGAGTACGGCAAGTGATTCGGAAAGGAGCGAGATTATCACTGCTACAGCTTGTTAAAAGTCAACTGAGTACTTTTGAAAGCCGTGCTTAAGATCTACGTGTATGTACTTCGTGTAGTCCTCCGCCATAAGCAAAATTATCATTGTCATGGGCATCATCACTTTATTCATACGGTGGTCAATTGAAACTTTGAAATTATTATACAAGTGAATGGTATGGAAATTTGCCATTTTTACGCTATTATGCATGAAAAATACCGAAAGCAGGAGACATCGTTTCGGTATTCGCAAATGTTTGCGGAATAGGCCTACTGTTAATTCGACGGTAAGTCACGGAACTACTTCCCCTCCGTCGTTACCAACTGTACTGGGCGCATGCCGGTCAGTGTGGTAGTAGAAATATATGCAGGTAGGGGCAGTGATATTTTTCAAAGGTTCATNAGGGCGGTATGGCCGTCGACGAGTACGGCAAGTGATTCGGAAAGGAGCGAGATTATCACTGCTACAGCTTGTTAAAGGTCAACTGAGTACTTTTGAAAGCCGTGCTTAAGATCTATGTGTATGTACTTCGTGTAGTCCTCCGCCATAAGCAAAATTATCATTGTCATGGGCATCATCACTTTATTCATACGGTGGTCAATTGAAACTTTGAAATTATTATACAAGTGAATGGTATGGAAATTTGCCATTTTTACGCTATTATGCATAAAAATACCGAAAGCAGGAGACATCGTTTCGGTATTCGCAAATGTTTGCGGAATACTGTTAATTCGACGGTAAGTCACGGAACTACTTCCCCTCCGTCGTTACCAACTTTACTGGGCGCATGCCGGTCAGTGTGGTAGTAGAAATATATGCAGGTAGGGGCAGTGATATTTTTCAAAGGTTCATTTCAAAAGTTCTCACTTTACTGAGAACAGTCTTTTTTTTACTTAGTCTCTTCGAACCATTTTTTAAACTATGAATGACATAGAGGCCACGACCCTTCCGTTATCTTCTCTGATGTTTCACTGGTTACTATGGTACGGTAGGGGAGTTATAAATCATTCACTGTTACTTCAAACTTTTCTCAAGCCCTGCTGACGTTCTGCTTACAAAATATCCCTCCGCCTCGTGCGAAAAAAGCTTGACAAGGTCTGGAAAATTACACAAAAAGGTCAACGCACCTCATTTGTGCGCACTCAGTGTAATAATATTTTACATAAGAACTATTTCTTACTAGGAATTATCAGCACATCTATTTCGTCACTGATTTTAATCATTTTACTTAAAAAATGAATTTTTCTAATTTATTCATAAAATACAAATAAAATTTCAATTTATACAAAAAAAGGGTACTTTTATGAACACACGTATAATAAACTTGTGGAACATGATATATTTAGAATACAAACAAATATGCCATACATGGGGTGATCATCCAAAGGTTTGATTCAAAAAGTGTGAAGAAACCGCAAATAGACTATAACAGTCGCGACATGCTATGTAAATTACGTGTGATGAATTGTTTGAACTCTTCCAGAAGCAGTGGTTGAGAAAAGGATGGAACAATGAGGGTAAGATGGACGACAAGTCGCACAACACTTGCGGTAAGATCTCCAACCGTCTAATTTTCCCACATATCTCAGAAAGGTATTGGAAGAAGTGAATTGGCTGTGGAAAGAGTGGAGTCGAGATGAGGATGTGGTCTGCATACCACCAAGTAGAGACAGATGTTTTCCTCTAAAAAATTTCGAGATCAGTTTTACTCCAAAACACTTTGGTTCATGTATATTTTCGTAGTCGGGTGATTTAAAATGTCACGTGCCTCAAGTGTCTGTCCGCGAATCACAGACTTTCAGTATCGGAGTACTTTATTACGATTGGCCCTGTCAAAAAATAACATATCTTCTCACGTAGACACGCTGCCAATAAGCAAAGGAAAATGTGGTTGTGGACGTAGCATATTGAAGTCTTGCATGGCCATAAATATTTTTGCGAAAAAACACCTCTCCCTACCAATAAGTGATATTCTCTCCTACATCATAAAATTAAGCAACCAGCATTGCTGCAAGACTGGCAAATGATTCTAACAGTGTACGAAATAGGAGATACATTGGGCGCCTTTAAGTGTTAGTAATGATGAAGTTAAAAATTTTTATAAGAAACAGAAAATTCTTCTATTGTTAAACTGGATTTTTTTCAAATAAAGTGTAGCCAATTATATTTTTATTGAATGGTTTTCTTGTGCAATCGAAACTTAAGAGCTGTGGCTTTTACAATATGAAGGCTAATAGGTCTGGTTAAGTGGCGTGAAAATAAAGTAAAAAGGAAACAAAAAATTAATTTTAAAAGTAGTTATCACATTAAACGAGTAAAATGAACGTTATGTACGTTTTCACTTATATGGAAGCTTAATAGGCGATTATGGACAGAAAACCAGAATTATGTGCACAATTTCTGGTTAGTAACTTTCGATAAAATATTTTTCATAGAGATTGCAATTCACAACGAATAAAAAATTTCATTTTTATAGTTAATTTCTTATATGTGTTTCTTTAATGACGTAAAGAAAAATTTATTTTAATTTTTGGGATGTTAATACATTTTTGAGCAGATTTCATTTTTTTTAACATTTGAAAGTCTTGTTTCTAGGGAACAACACTACATATATAGCAGTGCATTATATTTACAAAGAAGCAAATTACGCATAAAAGTGAACTGTACGCTCACTTAATAGTTCATATTGACTAACTGAAACTTTTTTCTCACGCACATAGCATAGCCTTGATATGACTAAAAAAATCAAACAATATATTGAGATAACGGTGAATATGTACGAAAATTCTTGACCTGGGAAACCTGCCCAACATATAACCTAACAAAAAAATTCATATCAAAAATCGAAATGCTTGCTTTAGAAGTGTGAATAGTTAACTAATTTCTGTACCAAATTTTGACTATGTTTTACCCACTGGTGCAGAAGTTTCTTTCCATACAACTATTTCATGAGTACGTCGTAAACACACGAATATATGTCATTCCATTTAAACAAGAAGAAGTGCCTTTTCACACATGACTATTTCATTTTTAACATTAAATATTGAATCTGCCTTAGAAAAGAGTACATTTAAAGGGATTCTCTTTTTACGCAAAACACGACTATGACCTCGGTAACAGCGTTGCTAACATATGTGAAATAAACGGAAACCATTTGTAATGCACAAAAGGTCTCTAGTTTGCTGAGTATAAACTGAGCTGGACTGTCTTAAGCAATGAAAATTGTAGCCTTCGCATTAAGTAGCGCTAAGTACCCTCTGCTAATTAATATCATACTCTACGAAATACTCATCTTTAGTGGGCTGCTAACTGAAAACACCTACAATTTTCTTTTACAGAATGTCTTAGTGCTGGCCCCTCAATTCGCAGTAATTTTCAAAGCAAGAAGGAGATACCAACATTTCAACGAAGCTTCTAGACTAAAGCATCTACTGTGAACCATATCACGATCAATGTCATATTTCTTAAAACCAACTACTATAAAACGCATGTCTTGTTAATTTCGTAGATACCATGCCGATGTAAATATATTCGTATGCTGAAGATAAAAACTTCAGAATGTCTAACTCTACAAAACGCTCTTAATAACGCATAACTGTGAACAGAACATAAATGTTTTATTGTAAACTCTCCGTTATACTGGTCACGTAATAAACTGGTCGAAAACAACACATTACGTAATATTAAATACTATGTAAACGCATGCACAGTTCACTGTATAGGAGCTCCAGTCCTTGTTTTAAGTAAGACTGAATATATCCTGCAAAATTTCAAGAATTTCGTAGATAGCACCTATGAGAGTCACACGTTTGACTCCAAATACTAAAATAATTAAGCCCTTTAAAAAACCCTTATAATAAATTACAGCTAACACAATAAATCATTTCGTGCACCTGATGAACTAAACGTAACTGAATGTTCTGTAAAATATGTAACAAGTTGTGATGGACAGGTCCTTGGTACTGCCAACTAACCGTGTAACAGTATCAGTAGGAATTAAAGTCAAATAATTTCACATGCACAGACGCAGTGCATTAAGGGTTTCTTCGTAGTCCAGTATTTTAAGTGAAAAGGGATACCGACCGATGAAGGCAGCGCACATGTAAACAAAACCAAACATTAACTCCTCGTTTTAAGGTTGCTGCGATGGCAGCAGCGGTTATATGAATATCCCTGCAATCAACACTACTGACTGTTCACGGTTATTTGATCAGTGTTGAAAACATGCTTAAGATCTATATTTCTCTTCATTTATTATCCTTCCACCACATGTAAAATCTATATTTACATAGGCCTAATCACTTTGTTCATCCGTCAGTCAAACAATGACGTTAAATTTCTAGGAAATTGCATTTTTTAATAATATGCCAATTCATACTCTACTGTGTATAAATAACACCAAATGAATTTGTATAGATATGAACATCACGCTCGCAATAAAGTGACAAGTCTTATTACTATTTTATTGATTCGGCTACCAACTTAACAGGTAGTTTACATGCCAGTGTGTATTGTAGTATCATTGCAGTTACGAGCAGTGTGTTTTATTTCCAAAGGTTTATTCCAAAACTTCTCACTTGATCGTGAACAGCTTTAACCTAATTAAACACTGGTATGCGGCTACATCCACCTCTATGGCGCAACATCACTTGTGACTTAATGTCGTCACACAAACAAGTCACCTAATAGAGAACGGCGTGTTGCCTACTTTCTAAAACAGAAACTTTTAAAACTGGCCCAATGAAAACAGTAAAATTCTACTTGTTACTTTAGTTGCTGGTATTAAGTGATTTCGTAGTGATTTACGCTGATACCTAGCGAATTACACTGGCCTTGCACAGAAATTTGTGTGTATTACAATGATTCACCAGTAGATAACAGCTGATAAACTAAAGTTTCAGTGAGAATAATTCCACTGGCTTAAATCACATATTCAGATTTAGAGTTTACCAACATTTGCTCTCTGTTGAGACATGACGAATAGAAAGATATTATTATAATAAAAGCTAGCGTTCAATCATACAAGAAAGAAAGTAAAATCAAAGCATATTCGTATAAGCCTTTATATGAGCATAGTGCAAGATGGTAATACTAATGTTAAGAGTCTGTGTTGCAAATAACGTTATGTATATTAGAAACAATGTTTCCTTTTAAGGATATCGTAAAGCGTTTTCTAGTAATTGACTATCTGAACAACTTACAAATGTTTAGTCAATTTGCTGGAACTGAACGTCAGTTACCGACCGCAACTTTCCCATTAGACACGGGCGTCCATAGAGAGAGGTAAATATATCCCTTATGAAAGAATTGAATGGAAGTGGGAATTTTTCCCAAGGTTTTAGGCACAAGTAACTAAATGTTCAATTAATTATGTGTTACGTGGATATTTATTTATCTCTTTGCAAGAAACTATCGAATATGAAATATAATGTGAAAATAATAATGTTTACAAATTTAGTATGTTTTTCATAACGGGTAGACTTCACGCAACCGTAGAAAATGGCGTGAGAATATAATTGCCCAGAAACTCCTGTGTCACGAAAGAAAACTTCTAACTAACGATGACATTTATGGATAAACATGTGGCACAACAAGAGCTACTTTGACACTTGAAAACCTAACAGATCAAAGAGGCCTGAAAATTCAACTATTGTAGGTAATAATATAGTTGACATGGACGCATTGTATTAAAAGTCAAGTAGGAACTGATGATTTCAACCCCCGAGACTCGTCTATCAAAACTGGTAATCAAACCCTCTTAAGTTTCACATGACAATAAAACACACACACGCGATCTCTTCAACCTTCAGTTTAGAGTTGGCTAAGAATAAAAAATAAAAAAATGGCGTATTCAGTTCTAATTAACAGCTTATAATGAAGCTAAATGAAAATACAAATTTAGTAGTGGATTGCATTTTCCCGTGGCCACCATTTGGTAGAGGAACTTCTAATATTAACGAGGAGTTTTATTTCGTGGTGATTCCCTGGGAATTTTACAATCTTAAGGATTTTGCCTGCCTGTAATTATTTTGCGCTTTAGAGGCCTCGATACAAAGAACTTTAAGGACGACTCTTGCTAAAGTATCACTTGCCCCGTCGCCTCTACGTGCACGGCGCTCAACTGGCGCGCAGTCTTCCCGCCGGCGACTAGCCTGAACCTGAACGTGACAGGCCACTCCATATTTGTATCGCACGTTAATAATCATAATGTATTATATGCATATAAAGACAACTAAAAAATTCCTTCATGTATTAAAATTAGCAGCTTGAAAGTATCCTGAAAACATCCGTTTTTAAGGCTGTTCACGGTACCCTAAGCAATTTTAAAAGTCCTTCTGAAAATCTTGAAAGCACATTGTGTATGCTTCCGCCATATTTAAAATTAACAACGGGAAGGATCTCATCACTTTATTCATGAGTCAGTCAAGAGAAACAGTAGAATTATTATAAAAGTAACGATTTTACACATTTGCTAATTCTTACAGTTATTTGCATTGAAAATAATGAAAGCACAATAAATAATATCAATGTTCGCTATTGATTACTGAAAACTTTTAATTCAACGTTAAGCCATGGAACTACTTTCTCTCCGTTGATACCAATATCATTGGGTGCATGCGAATCAATCTTCCCATTTAAAATATTTGCAGGGAGGGACAAAGGCATATTCCAAAGGATGATTTCAAAAGTGCTCAATAACGTCGAAGGGTGTACAGCGGTTTTAATGCCAGTAGAAAAAAAGATCCTTGGAGATGAAATTGAGAACTTGAAACGTATCTTCGGGCACGAAAAATTTCTTAAGCACATTTCTAGTGTAGAGGCCACTAAAAATACAGAACCGTTTTCGAATCACGTTATTTTTAACAAACCTCTGTAACCCAATTCGTTCGCCAACCAGGTGGAGTCCTTAAGGGAACAGTAAGCTAGGAAGTCATATGTATTATTATATGGTGTTTAATTCTACACAGTTGTAAAATTTGTTTGGTTTATTGACAAGTTTGTTTTATTTTAATAGATAATTGACAGACTAGTGTCTGCTGCCAGGACATTATTTATCACGTACCACTTTCAATGTGCGAGAAATTTAACAATATCAAGTCAGTAGAACTCTCAATCTTTCAGGTATGTATTAATTTGCGGGTCCAGAGAGAGCCCTTGTTTGGTCACTAGATAAAACTTTATTTTACTGTTTCCTGAAATACAACGACAACGGTCCTTTCATGAGCCCTTTTATTGAAGTTTACAAATTTAACAATGAGATAGTCCATTTAAATATTCAGCAAAACCTCACACCGTACAACATAAATGCCGGCTTATTCTAATCCAACAGCATAGCAATTCATGATGACCAGCTAATCGGGTAAGAATAAAACAATGTCTTGTCTGCCCGATGAACTCCCGCTCCGGCAGACTTGATCCATTGACAAAACATTAGCAACCTTCCTGCGACAGTTAGCTGATATGCACAGCGAGCACGTTTCTTCAGCGTCGTGTAGGGAAATACATTTGCCGGCCTTCATAACACAGAATTCCTATTCTGCATTCACAGGCACCAAAACTACACTAACACTGGGCTACAGAAGCTCCGGAATCACCCAAATATATGGGAAAAATATTTTTAAATTAAACATTTACTATTGCTAATATCTAACTACATATTCACTTTTCTAGCCTTATGCTCTGAACATAAACCAAAGATAGAGACTTAATGTTAAACTTCCTATTTTGATAGTTTTATTATAAAGACAATTATTTTGTTGAACCGCTTATAAATATACACAAAATAAGACGAGAAACAAGTAGTAACTAAAGTGATTTTTATTAGGCCTAAGATATTTAATAATTATCTATTTATTATCAGGCAGTACAATAAACATATTTTAATGTTTACTACGGCACCTTTGAACAGTGTGGTTACACAAGCGAAAACGAATTATCGCGGTAATATGCTTGGAAGTTTATCACATTTAGAACATCATTGAGTAAGAATTTAGTACAATTTTAAATGAAAAAACCACCAATATTGAAGCAGTGCTAATGACTAACCCACAGCAAATTATATAACTTTCTATTACATTGGCAATAATATCGTGGCAAAACATTTTTAAGTAATATATTTCGTGATGGCTTATATCATACTGCAATTAACAAAATTAATTAAACTCCCTGAAGCAAAATACTTTTGACAAGAAAAATTGAATATTACTTATATTATTTTCATTNAACAAAATTAATTAAACTCCCTGAAGCAAAATACTTTTGACAAGAAAAATTGAATATTACTTATATTATTTTCATTGGTAAGAAGCTCATTGCAACTTCCCTTTTCATTTATTTCACATAGATATGGCAACCCTGCGAAGCAGATGGTTTGTTATATTGTGACAGTAATATTCTGTCGGTAATTTATCTTTCTTTTCATTAATCACACGTAGCCGTGTCTGTTATTAGGAGCCGCATCTCTGTGGGACTCGCAACACAGTTTCTCTTTTCCCCTCGTAATCCGCCTGCGCAACTCGCGCGGAAGAGAGGCCGCTATTAATNAACAAAATTAATTAAACTCCCTGAAGCAAAATACTTTTGACAAGAAAAATTGAATATTACTTATATTATTTTCATTTGTAAGAAGCTCATTGCAACTTACCTTTTCATTTATTTCACATAGATATGGCAACACTGCGAAGCAGATGGTTTGTTATATTGTGACAGTAATATTCTGTCGGTAATTTATCTTTCTTTTCATTAATCACACGTAGCCGTGTCTGTTATTAGGAGCCGCATCTATGTGCGACTCGCAACACAGTTTCTCTTTTCCCCTCGTAATCCGCCTGCGCAACTCGCGCGGAAGAGAGGCCGCTATTAATNGGACTCGCAACACAGTTTCTCTTTTCCCCTCGTAATCCGCCTGCGCAACTCGCGCGGAAGAGAGGCCGCTATTAATCAGCTGTAACGCGCGTGATAACTGCGCGGTGAGAGCAGCCGAGCTTCGCGGAGAATGAAGTGCTGCGTCCGTGCGATCAGGCCTTGCTCGCCTGGTCGCATTTCGTGAACATGTCGCCGGCGACTGGGACACGAGCCTTGAGCGCCTGAACCGCAACAGAAGGGATCCCTCCAGCTGTCAGGAGGCGTGGCCGTCTGTTAGTCAACACACGCCCGATACGAAGACAGGAGGCCCGGCGGACGGCATCCTTGTCGCCATGAAGACGTGAGGAGATGGGGAGTGCCGACCGCCGTAGTAAGTCTACACACACCATCCTTCGGAGCCATGATTAAGGCGAAGACTTCTCATATAAGTGGCTTTAATATTAAATAATGTGTCGTGGCTTACAAATCTACGGAAATACTAATTATAACAACATTTTAACCAGATTGAACTAATATTCGTTGAACCGAGTTGTAAATGTTATTTAATTCATACAACGATATTAATTATAACNTTAACCAGATTGAACTAATATTCGTTGAACCGAGTTGTAAATGTTATTTAATTCATACAACGATATTAATTATAACAATATTTAAAACCCGATTTAACTTATATTCGTTGAACCGAGTTGTAAATGTTATTTAATTCATACAACGATATTAATTATAACTAAGTTTATATTTTAANTATATTCGTTGAACCGAGTTGTAAATGTTATTTAATTCATACAACGATATTAATTATAACTAAGTTTATATTTTAAACCCGATTTAACTAATATTTGTTGAACCCAAATGTAAGTGTTGTTTAATTAATACAATGGTCATGAAAACAGCCTTATCTATTATATTTCTGAGTACGCATCCTCTAAATGAATGTTATGTGTAATTTTAAAAACCAAATTTGCAACAGAAAGATGCGTGTTGGACTCGCAGTTCCGGTGGATATAACTGCTTAGAGGGATGCCATGCCATTGGCGGCTGTCGTAGCCATAGTAACTTAACATTATTTCAACGCCACAAGTTTACGTTAAGTCATGAGGAATCATTGCAACGGCCTCTCTCTCTCAGTTCATTCATTATTACTTCCAACATTTCTGAAGCCCTGCTAAAGTTCTACTTTCAGATTATCCCTTCGCCTCGTGCAAACAAAGCTTAGGGAAGTCCAGAAAATTACACTGAAGGGAAAATGCCTCGCAATCGCGCACACTCACTTCAACAATATTTTACATGAGATCTATTTCTTACTACGCACTGCCAACAAAACTTTTTTCTGTCTTTTTTAAACGTATTTACTAAAACCAAAATGTTATAATTTAATTAAGAAAAAAGACAATTAGCATAGCAATTTCACCTGAAATAAGGTACTTTGATGTTAACGGAAGTACATAACGCTGGAGATACATGGCATATTTACGAAACAACCAAACACGTCATACAAGGAATGTTTTTTCAGAGGTTAGATTGAAAAAGTGTGAAAATACCCTGAATAGATTATAGGCTGCAATTTGCCTTCCAGATAAGCTGAATTTCTCACAAATTAAATATGTAATAGTAGATACCTGTTACACGTCAAGTAAGCCAGTAGTTATAACTACAGATATCACTTGTTACTTTTTTCTATTCCCGTACGGAAGCTGCGCAATAAGATCTAAAAATCCTATTCTTAACTATTTTATCTATATTTTCTTTTTGTATATATACTTATATGTATTTATAATTGGATAACAGTATTACGTAGTGGCTGTAGAAAATTGTTCTTTTTTAACTATCTTGGAAAAAATCGTATTCCCAGAGGACTTGTTGACTCAGTTACGTGCAAACATTGGTTTTACAGGCAATATTTTATTATTTTACAGAAATTCTTTGTTAACGCGAACTTCTAGCTATAGAAATTTTGCACTTTACGAAGTTTGTAATATTTTGTTCTTGATTTTTACTACGTGTTGTTTCGTAGTCGTAAAAAGGGCAACGTATTAACATTTCAAGGTTGTTATAATAGTTTATTCACTTTAAGTATTTTTACTGTTAAAATAACATTGTTTCGGTGTGTATTTGTGAATCTGTTCAATATACCTATCGCATCTTGAATCAAAGACTGTCGGAATTCAAAATGTCTCATAAACAATAAATAAGAGATAAACAATTGTCTGTTTTTGTAAAGTTTTCGCAGTACTTTGTTAGCAAGTAAATTTAAAGTGTTAATACCGCGTTAATGACAGAGCACCATTAAGTAATTTTAAAACACATGTCTATGTAAATATTTATGTTTGCCTATGCATTTTTTAAAATGCAAAACCCGTTTATCTGCGGTATGCCCAATAAACATCAACAGAAATTGGGAGCTGTCTTCCACGGTCATGTGAGAGATATTATCCTCCTTGCGACACAAAATGGCAAGAACTCAATTTGATGAATAAACATTGTCTTGCATTCAGGGTACAACATTTACTTGCCCCATTTACTGAAGACTTAAATCAAATNATTTGATGAATAAACATTGTCTTGCATTCAGGGTACAACATTTACTTGCCCCATTTACTGAAGACTTAAATCAAATAAAATTATTTTACTTACATATACTGGTGCAGTGTTACACTTTCCTCAGTTATCGTATTCAGAATGAGAGGAAGAGAAAGAGAGAAAGAGAACCAGATCCATAATTATTAACTGTAAATGACAGGCCATACTTAACATAATTTAATCAAACCAATAAAAAACACACAGCATAACCACGCTGTATCAGCAATTTCACAATTAAATAAATGAAACGGAAATAAATTGACAAATAAACAACAATCGTAACTGTGAATCAGCTATTNTCAAATTATTTTACTTACATATACTGGTGCAGTGTTACACTTTCCTCAGTTATCGTATTCAGAATGAGAGGGAGAGAAAGAGAGAAAGAGAACCATATCCATAATTATTAACTGTAAATGACAGGCTATACTTAACATAATTTAATCAAACCAATAAAAAACACACAGCATAACCACGCTGTATCCGCAATTTCACAATTAAATAAATGAAACGGAAATAAATTGACAAATAAACAACAATCGTAACTGTGAATCAGCTATTGCAGAACAGCAGAAACACGATAAAAAGCTTCTTAGGATGTATTATAAACTGATAATCGTATATACGTATTAATATAAACAATTAATATGTTTATTTGAAAATGTAAATTTTCGAGTAAATTAAAATATTAAAAAAACGCAAATAGAAACTACATTAATCAGTATTTAGAGAGCTAAAATATAATTCAGTTACAGTTATATATACTGAAACCTTAACATAACGGCCTTGCCATGTTCGTTACTCATAAATGTAGCTGTTACAAGTAACGACAGTATTGGTGTATTTTTACATCCATTCACTGTAAAATATTAATTATGAAAATGTTTACACTAGAATGAAATAGGGAGAACTGGCGCAACTGGCGTCCTGGCGAAGATCGGGGATAAGTAGCGGCCATCTTTGATGATGTCACACCAAATCATCCTGATCCATCATTCCTCGCCAATGACGGCTATCTTGAATTTCCCTTTTCCGTTCAGAATTTCCCTTTTCCCCTCCTGCTTTATTATCCCTTCCAATCACTTCACACTGTTGCATTCCTCTTCCATTTTTTCATGCTCTGGCATTCCTTCCTCTCCCTCCCATGCCTGTTCTCTCTCGTCCGTTCTCATACTCATATCAGCCTCCATTATCATTTTTCTCTCTTGCTTTTCACATCTTCCATCTTGGACATTCCCTTATCACCATTGTCTGCTGTAGGCGAACATCTTTAATTCCTACGCTCACAACCAGAGTGTGCTAAGTTCATTGTTTTTTACGTCCTCCGTCTTTGATTCCCGGGCCTGCCACCAGTCGTCTGCTGTCAGTGGTCGTATTCGATTCCCGCACCTGCCACCAGAGTGGGGGATGATTGACCGTTCTCAGCTAGGAGCGCTGGTATCGATGCGGCCATTTGTGTGATGGTTGGTTCACTCGTCGCCTGCAGAGGCGTGCTAGCATCGGGGATGTGAGTTCAAACAGTGGCCGCCAGGAGCATTGAAAATTTCTTTAGTTGTGAGTGAACTCTAAAAATACACGAGGCTTGCGGGATCGTTCCAGCACCCCTTGGGATGGCAAACGAGCGTCTGGTATAGTAGGTATGTTCTGGGTGGAAAGTTGCCATCCTTTCTGCCAGACTGCTACTGCTGCTGACAAGCTGGATACAGGGCTCTTATATGGTTCACCAACATGTTTGTGGTGGTGGAGGTGTGACATCACTGCAATTTAAAAACCTTGACCAAAAGTCCCAGAATGTGTGCAACAAGGACACAGATAGCCTCCATACATTGGCACTGCCTTCGACATGTAAGTTCTCTCTGGACCACCGTGCTGTTCATGCTCATACTCGAAGTTTCGTAAGATAATTAATTCATTTACTTATACGAACAGCAGACTTCGGCCGTGCAGGGTAGGATCCATTTGCTTCAACAGTCATCCAAAATATTGGCATTTATGTGTCCCATACACTATTCGGTCCACCGGCAGATTGCCCCATTGTCTACATCGCGTAGGACAAAGTCCGCTTTCTTGTTCTCATGATGCAGTTTGGTAATATCTTAAAATTATACTTGCACTACGAGAATGTGTCCACCTACAGGTAACTGACCGTTTGCTCAGAGATTGGCGATAGCACACCTATCGTACTTGTAGCATGGTAGAATCTGGCTGTGGAAATTATCCCATACGTCAGGATATCCACACATATTATTTTCACCATCACATACCTGTACTTGCTTGTTCCAACTTTGGTTTAAATACAACCCATCTATACCCGACAAAGTACTGATTGTACGAGTTCACATTTTCATATCTGAACTGTACACAGTCGCATTTGTCAAATGTATTTTTTCATAGTGATGGAGGTTGTCTACTGAAAGCTTCACCACTGCTAACTGCTGGCGAAATGTAATGCTCGTTGCTTCTTACATGGCAGTGACAACGTGCTCACATTACTGTTGCAAAGCAAACATAGCACGTTAGCGGAGAACACATTGTCTTTCAAACAAGCACTCCATGATTAATTATGGTTGTGTGATGTTAACCCGTACAGGCCGCAGTCAAATGGGCTGTTGGGATGTTACAGCTCATATGTAGTTGACTGCGAAAACCCACACCTGACGTATATTCTCTTCGCTTGCATGAGCCACAATATCGACGATGGTGTAAGGCAGCTTCGTGTACGGCCACAGGTAATACACAGGACTCGCAATTGCACTGCATAGCATCGGGTAAAAGGCGATACATCCCTCGTCGCTCTCGACACTGTGGCACACTCAGTGTAAGAGTCCGTTGCAGTTTTCCACTTGCTCAGGCAGCCAGAAGGTTTGAAGTGAAAACAGCGGTACTCAGTCGAAACACCGCCATACTTTGTCACGTCCGACAGGTTTAATGACTTGTTCATGTTTTACTTGTACGTGCGTGTGGAGAGCTAGAGTTATACTGAGGTTTGAGAGACACTATCTTATTTTCTTCTTCCTACGAACACACACATTATGAGAATTCAAGCACGTGCATTGTCTTGCTGTTACAGATAGGCTTGATGTCACCATATGCTATGCGCACTGTAGTCTCGTTAAGCACATTCACTTCAGTATCCTCAGTCATTTGAATTTAGCATGTAAGTAAACCTATCTGGAACTCGGCATTTAACATACATGTTCCTGTAAGCATTTTATTGTTTTACAAACATGAAACGTTTACAATAAATATTTATTACATTAGAAATTTTTCAAAAGAGGGTTTTTGTATATTTCTTCACGACATCCGACAAAAGAAATAGAATCAAAATTTACAAAAGTAATTTTTTTAATTTTTAATTTTATTTCTTAATAAACATATTTATAATGAAAAGTTGACGCAACGTAACCATATTTTTAAATTACGTAATTAATTTGGTTCTTGAATTTTTTCTTTTAATCCTTGGAAAGTTCTTGAAANTCACGACATCCGACAAAAGAAATAGAATCAAAATTTACAAAAGTAATTTTTTTAATTTTTAATTTTATTTCTTAATAAACATATTTATAATGAAAAGTTGACGCAATGTAACCATATTTTTAAATTACGTAATTAATTTGGTTCTTGAATTTTTTCTTTTAATCCTTGGAAAGTTCTTGAAANCGTAACCATATTTTTAAATTACGTAATTAATTTGGTTCTTGAATTTTTTCTTTTAATCCTTGGAAAGTTCTTGAAAATTTCTTGAGTTTGCATCTACAGCATTTGTAAGATTCCTGATCCAACAACAAAGATCGAATAAAAAGTTGCAAAAATGCCCCTTATTAGTTACTATTTCTTGACACAATTAAGAAATTCACAATATTTTTATAAATAACTATCAACGATAAACAGTACACGAAATGATAGGAAAATTCTCTGTAATGAAAATGCATTTTTCCCAAAGTGACAATACGTAAAATTACAAAAGACAGTGTCTACAATATTTACATCTTTAAGTACAAGATATAAAACAACGAACTTCACCCAGAAACACATTTTCCCATTAAAAACATTAAGAGAACGAAAAATGTAACTGGTTACAATTAATGCGTTGATAAACTTTCAACATTCATTTGTACACTTAAAACCAAACATTTTCTCGGAAAACAGGTGAGACTAACTATGAGCACTAAGCCAGCCTCCCAGGCGCTCAGCTGCGCGGAACGCAATCCAGAAGCACAAGGAGNCCCCCCCCCATACCATTCCGGCGCCCACGTATATTCCAATTGGCCTCTGTGTTTCAAGGAGCAGAGCACTCCCAGAGTCGAATAAACAACGGCGAAATTATTTGCCAGGCGGAGGGGGACTATTGTAAGTGTAATGGAGTTATTAGCAACCAAATGTCCCATTGTTCGTTCGAGTGTGTAAATAATGGTGACGCAATTCCGTTAATATCGTTCTCATATCCACCTGACGGGGACCTCTAAGATTCAGGTCGCTAATATGACCCGCCAGGAAATGGGTTCTATTCTCAAGCCAGTCGTTGGTGCGTGTACCGTTTTATATCTTCATTTATATTTTACTTTGCAAACAGCTCTCAATTTTTTATAGGCAGGGTCACTGATAAAAAAAATGTAATTATATACCTATAAAACTTGGAACTCTGGCCGTACAAGAAGCCGCAAACTCGGAAACCAGGGGGCAATTACACACACGAGTTAAATACCGGACGTCATGCGCATTTCTGCGAGGATGCTTGGCAAAGTTATCAGGTCATGTCAACTTCTGTTCAATAATAGTTGCCGTTCGACTATTTTCTTCAATCTTGCCTGGACTCTCTGTAACGAGTTTTACGATGCTTATACTCTTGCAGTTGGGACACACTGCGATAAAAATTGACAAATTCCGAAGTGCGGTGGCCATGGAGTACGGTGCTTGCTTGAAGTTCTAAGACTTGTAACCCACAAATCTCACGGACTGGACCCAAAACTGATCATCTCAGATCACGGATACCTGGTCCGGCACAGATTTCCCGACCAGCACATCATATTCTCCACTTCTAGTACAGGAAATTGACAAGTGAACTAATCACCGTGAGTTTGCTGATCATCATCATCACGCTTAAAATAGGTTGAAATTTAGCAAAATGTGATTTTCTCCTGATTGAAGGTGATCTTTTGATTTCTTGTGCTATTTCATGAGGCCAGTAGGCCCAGCGACGCTTCAATTTCTTCAGTATTAACAGGGGCAGGTATTGGTCGTCAGTGTACATATCGCATCAAATCATATCGTCCATATAATCGATCGTCTTGAAGCGCACAGATAAGTCCAAAGGCAAAACAACAACCTCACTGATACCGAAAGTCACTACAGATAATAGCTATCTCTCCTCTGCCATCGCTGAGCAGGAAACAATATCTGATTATCAAAACTATAAATCCTCATGCCGATTTCAGCATAACCTCTCTGATGACCAGCGCTCAGAAACGATTACATCACGAACTCAGCCGCTGTCTGCAAACTTGCCATCTTACAAACATAACCGGGCCACCCAACAACGACACCCAGAGTACTTCATAAATACTGATACAACACTTCACAAGAAACGTTTCAATACAAAAGAGTTATCACTGTTCAGCCTTACACACACCAAACATTTATATTAATATTCATAATCAGAAATCAGCACCGAACGATGAACTTCCAGGCTACATCCACCGCTTCAGACACCAACAACGATGTATCAATCTTAACGCCAGAAAACATAGCCAACTCCACTCCTGCACAATCACTTATGTATAAATTTCGATGGTTAACATTGCATTGCCAACCACGCAATGGGAAGAGGTCAGCATAACGAAATTAATTAGTTTTGTGTGAAACATTTCACTTATATACTTTACATATTATGTACAGCTTTAACATAAAAACTTACTGGTGATTCTAACTTTTAAAGTAACTTTAAAATATATCATTCAAAATANCATTTAACGTAACTTTAAAATATATCATTCAAAATAATTTTGGCGTAAGCTTTCTTTACGTAAAATAACATGCTTTTTTTTTCTCTACGATATCACTTACAACAAAGTTGTTATCAATAAAAACATGGTCGTTCGAAACCACTTTACTCGTGTGTTACTAATGCGTTGTTTTCTATTCACTTTTTTCAGTATTTTGCTATCTTTTATTACCATAGAGGTAGTTCTATTTATACGTCTTTTGTCGAACTAATTGCATTGCTTATATAATCTTAATGAACTGATATCAGAAGTTTGGTTTACACGCGGGTGTTGTAAGCTTTCGATGTTTTAAGGAACTTACGATTTTTTAGTGTCTGCTTCTAATTTTATTCAATAATTATTGAATAGTTTATATAAAGTTTATAAAAAGTTTATCCGGATTGCTGACCAATTATAATTGGTCAGCAACACAGGTAAACATCAGGACACTGCTGGTAAGAGCTTATATTGGAAGTTCAGAAACTTCCGGGTCTATCTATGAACAGAGAAGCAAATAGTATTTAAATTAACATAAAATAGTAAGTTATTATACAATTTCACGTTGATTGCGATTTAGCAAAATTTATAATTTTCTGGCGTTCAAAATATTGTTTAAATTTTGAAATAACTCTGGAAGATTAAACAATTATAGGGATATAATTAAAATTTTTAATATCCAATTTAGATTTTGAAATTTGCAAAGAGTGAGAAGAAGAGCATATGAAAAGAACGACCAACACCTTCCTGGAATTGGAACTCAGAGATGCACGTAACTACACCTTCTATAATACCTCATTGATAGGTTGCAAAAGTTGCGCCTTTTAAGCGAGGATATGTAATTAGGTTAAAGGAATATAAACAAACATTTTACTGGAAAACAACGCCAAACTTTTTGAGGATGATAAAGAAGGGAACGCGTGCCAAACCATAGTTAAGGGTGCAGTGTGGAACACTACGTCTATTGCTAGAAGTTGATTATAAATTGTAATTTATTCTACAACTACTCTGGAAGCTTTGATGGTAGTAAAATTTTACAAAGGGTATCTGCATTGTTAAGTTGTTGGAACGAAGTTTGATGAACGACCAATAATATTAATTTNGTAAAATTTTACAAAGGGTATCTGCATTGTTAAGTTGTTGGAACGAAGTTTGATGAACGACCAATAATATTAATTTCTTGGCTATGAATTTGGCTGGCAGTGTAATTACCACTAGCATAACTAAACAGATTGGGTTGGCAACCATGCAAGTCCTTCCTTTGCAGATGTTCTCAATACAGACGTATGCAGCCATACACATGCAGGAAAGAGACAGTGATGTTTAATCTTCAAACCGTATTCTTTACTATAATTTGGTTGTATTTTTGAGAAAACGCCGTGGCATAAACCATTTATGTCTGCTAGCCAAACTGAAGGAGTTTTTTTTTGTGATTTAGTATTCTGATAATATTCCTAGTGTTTGTCTAAGGTATTTCATGATCAGAATAGTTGGTNTTTTTTTTTTGTGATTTAGTATTCTGATAATATTCCTAGTGTTTGTCTAAGGTATTTCATGATCAGAATAGTTGGTACGATTGTTCATATCAAACCGCAGTAAGTTATTGACTTCAAAGTATGTAATCCGTTTAACCATTTTTCTGTGACACACAACTTCAGCACAAAAGAATCTTTTTTAAGGCGCTTGAGAAAGTTCGTTAATTTAGAGAGTTGAGTGCAGTTTATTATTCTCACCCGGGGCAACTTCAGCACATTAATTTAATTTGAGAGTGCAGTGCAGTAATGAAGTGGATGCCGTAACTTACATAGGAAATAAGCAGTGATATAGTTTTAACAAGCCTGGGTTGAAATACGAGGGCTAACTGCAGCATACTGTGCGCCAACAAGAGGAGGATGTGTTTTCCCACAGGTAAGTAGGACGGTCGTAAATACGAGTGACCACGCTACCAGGCAAGCAGGTGAAGAACTAGTAGTGGCCATATAATCAGTTTTACCAACTCAATAGATTTTCCACCACACTTAGTTCATTTCATCTCTTCCTAGTAGACGAATTTGTTATCAAGTTGTCAGTGGATAAACTGGTGGTTTTTTTTTTCGGTGGTATATCGTGGGCAATTTACTGGAAGGAAATAATGTGTTTCTATCTAAAGTGTCCAAAAATTTAATTAAAATACATATATGGCAAAGTGGTAAATATACGTATTCCATACTTTCTAATTGCATCAAGTGCTCAAGTTAGAGACGCTGTAAATGTTTCTTATGATGGACCATTTTTCAACGCCACTCTTCATTAAACTTAAATCCTAGCTATTTAGTTTTATGTAGATATTAAGTGAATTTATTAGCCTTAAATGCGTTTGCATTTTAATGTGTTTGAATATTTTATAATTATAGAAAGCTGACAAACGTTTTGAACTGTGGAGAAAACGGGGACAGTTTTCGGAATAACTATAGTTATGCGTTAGATAAAAGTAAGTTAAAAAATATTTTAAACAATGGGTATTGTCGTTAATTGAAATATGANACTATAGTTATGCGTTAGATAAAAGTAAGTTAAAAAATATTTTAAACAATGGGTATTGTCGTTAATTGAAATATGACGTAGAAGGTTGTTATAATCTAGTATAATAGGGAGAATTTTCCCTCGTGACTTACGGGAATTTTACGTTTATGTGTTGACAAAGTGCGTAAAGTCGTGGTATATCCGTAGAGGGGAAAGAGGGGAGAGTGCACATCTGAGGTACGCAGCTGCCACTTACCATGTCACAACAATTGACTGTCAAAGACGAAAAAAAGTTTTGCAGAGAATGAAGGTTGTATGACAGGTTTCGCTTAAGTGGCTGAGATTGGCGGAGAGGCCAGGCAACGGAGGCTGTCTTTAAGAGTAACCTTCCCGCCATAATGAATGCCTGGTTTTTCCAGCTTGTTTATGTCTTTAGAAATATTATTCCGAATGTACCCTTATATCCAACAATATATTGACCTTTCCTAAATATGCCAAATATCACAAGCGTTTTATACATCTGTGGACATATAATATTTAATTTTTTATTAAATTTGAATTTTTTTACTTATTACCTATCCACTGATAATGTTATTTTATTTTTAGTTAATATTGTTAGAAAAAATATGGAGAAAATATGTGTGTTGGTAATGCTCAATGAGAAATAGTTTTCATGCAAAATATAGTTTAAGAGAATGTGCACGAATTCTGCTGTTGTCCTTATTGTGTAATTCTCTAGACTTGGTTACGCTTTGTTTGCACGAGGCGGAGGAGTAGTTTGAAAGCAGAACTTAAGCAGGGTTTCAGAAAAAGTAGGAAGTAACCGCGAGAGTACCACATCCGAAGGTAGAGTGCGACGACGCGAGCGCCGCCACGCACACAGCGGCGACAAACGGTGGCGTCTCGACCTCGCCCGTGGCTCCAGGTGGCGCCTCGCCCGGGATAAATCAACACTAACAAACCTGTTATATGCGAGGCGAGAGCTATTCCTTACAGCTGCCGTTTACGACTGTGTGCGCGGGCGCCCGGACGGCGCCATATTTCACTCGACCAGATGGTGGTGGTGGATCCCGAGATCCAGCCATCGCTACTTCGCGAGGGCACTCCCCTCCAGCCGTTCACCAATCACGTGCGTCGCTCGAGCAGCGCGACCAACGAGCTGAACTGTACACCGCAAACACACTTACCGCTGTAGGCTTTCCTGAAGCCCTGCTCAAGTTCTACTTTCAGGCTACTCCTCCGTCTCATGCATACATAGCTTAACTAAGTATAGAAAATTACACCATAACAACTATTCCTTACTATGGATTTCCCAACACATCTTTAATCTCACTGCATTTATTCGTTATAATTATTAATAAAATATATTTTATAGACAGAGTATAACCAAATGTTCAATTTANATCTCACTGCATTTATTCGTTATAATTATTAATAAAATATATTTTATAGACAGAGTATAACCAAATGTTCAATTTAGCTTAAAATAAGATACTTTTATCACATATTTATAAAGCGCTTGTAATACGTGTCATTTTTACGAAACAACCAAACACGTCTTGCGTGGTATTACGTGGAGTGGGTTTTCAAAGGTTTGATTCAAAAACTGTGAAGAAACGGCGAAAAGACTATAGGACTAATGTTTTACGTGGAAAGTTCAAAACTAACTTCTTATTCAACACNCTGTGAAGAAACGGCGAAAAGACTATAGGACTAATGTTTTACGTGGAAAGTTCAAAACTAACTTCTTATTCAACACCAGAATTCCCTGAAGTGTTACACGTCAATCGCGCCGTTATAGTTACAATTCAGTAATTTCATTACTCATATGGCGTCATTGTAGGGACTCCATAATCATTGCAATACACCTAAGATATAGAGCAATAAAAATAATAATACTGTTAGTTCAATATATATAGTAGTAATTTTAACAAAATGAATTAATTTCAAGGAGATTAAATTGACTATTACATTTACTGTTGTGAATAAAGCCATACTTATTTATTTACAGTAAAATAAGTTTTCAAAAGAAAATAATTAGTTTTCACATTTTTCTCAGCCAACTTTATCGTTAGCCAGCATAAAGGGGAAAAAATATCCTTCCATTAAAACCTTTCAAAGTGTAAATCATGTTACATTAAAAGTTGACAACTTTCCAGTATGTTGCAATTTTCTGCTTACCAGGAAGTATGAACATACTTCCTGAACATTAAATATGTAAAAGAGAAATTAATAAAGATGAGCGCGTTATAAAATACTTATTTTTTAAGCTCATAAGCCCTAAATCTGGTAACTTTTATGGACTTGCCACTTGTTAAAAATACTTTAAACAATGTTACATGTGAATCATGCGATAAATATGTGTGTGCATGTAAAGTTTAATTAACAAATCAGTATTTTCAGTTAGACGTATTAAAGAAATTTACTGCAAGAAGGATGTGGAAAAGAGGATTTTATAACACAAGTTAGTTTTCATTATGGCGACGGATATAAAGCGCTTTGATATTAGGCAATAAATACATTTTAACATAATTCATACATTAGTTAGTGCCAGACTAGTCTCGTACGCTACAGTCTGCAAGCAAAGTAGGGTGTAAAATATACTGTCCACCAAATTACTGCCACATCTTAGGCAGACACTTACGGTCGTCCTCTGATACGCCAAATTGCCTCGGATTATTCTAAGCCAGTACCCTATAACCGTCTTTTAAATGGCACTGGCGAAGACCCAACTACGTTGTAAGTTAGGAACGATGTTTATGTGTTGTGGTTCCTCTGGTTGGACTTTGTGTGATTATACGGGAGGCTTANACGTTGTAAGTTAGGAACGATGTTTATGTGTTGTGGTTCCTCTGGTTGGACTTTGTGTGATTATACGGGAGGCTTAAATTGCTAATCCGTAGTTTCTTTGGTTATAGGTTACTGAACTTTGCATTTGGATGACTTCCACAACACTAAGAGCAGTTTTAGACACAGGTTTATTGAAATATGCCGAAAATAAAATGACCTGCAAGATGACGCACTCCTTTGTTTTCACAAGAGAATATTACTGAGATGCCTAAAATATTTAATGTAACCTGAAATAAATAAAAATACAAGGTTTTTTGAAACAAAAGATTCGGTATTGCCTACGAAATCAAGAGTTTCCTTTTGCTACACAAAAAAAAATGTTGTACTTTACAAAAAAAATTTTGGAAACTGGTGGCCAAATAGTTTTTAGTACCATTACAAGTCAAAGCTTGTAAATTTTA
This sequence comes from Clitarchus hookeri, assembly GCA_002778355.1. NCBI lineage: Eukaryota > Metazoa > Arthropoda > Insecta > Phasmatodea > Phasmatidae > Clitarchus > Clitarchus hookeri. The sequence goes on along the minus strand of NQII01001493.1, from coordinate 257,997 downwards.
CAATAGTCAGTACTATTGCAAAAAAAAATTTCCCTAGTTAAACAAATCCTGTTTTTGTACAAGTACAAATACAACAGGTTAACAAACAATTTTTTTTTGTAAATGTACTGGCATTTGTATTATTACAGAACATTTTCAGTTCGGTTTACTAAATGGTATTTTTGTGTATATAAATATATGTATATACATAAACACATATACAAATATACCATCGTTGGCGCTATATGTGATTCCAAATCATTTTTACTACAATTTTAATTAATAAACGAAAGGATTGTTCTCTAATACTGTAAAGCGTATTTCTTTTCCTAATTATTCAGGAAACACATTGCATATCCAAAACTTCCTTTGCAATTCAGGGCAATCTGAAAAATTACTTTTAATGTGACAAAATAGTTTATAGGTAAAAAATGTTTATTAATATCCTCAATAATTCTGAGCTCGTTATTGTTATCGTATTGGAGTATTACATAAAATGTATAAATAAACTATAGAGCTACATTTTATATTCGTATTACATACACTTACAGATTTGAAACACACATGCCATATATTACCCACGTAAATTATATTGTATTTGAATGAGGCATAAAAATGTGATAATGCATTTCCAATACGTTACTACAAGTTGCTGTATTGACAGTATTCAACTGTTACACTTGGGTCCATTCTCGCAAATTAGGAAAACGCTCTTTAACACTGCAAACGTATCTAGCTTTAGATTGCCCGTCGGTAGCATTAAGATAACCCACTGAAGAGCACTCTTCCATCTTGTTTACTTGTGGACGATACTCTAAGTTCACAATGAATTTCACACACAAAACCTTAAATTTTTTTTAACGTTTGGCTTTATGTTAAATTAGCTGTTTTAAGTCTTTCTCGTCCAGCTTTGCTGTATTATCTTCAAAGAATTAATATTATGTGGCTTAGATAATAAATTAAATGTTGGCTATATAAGCAATGATACGCTGAACATACAACACCATGTGTTCCGCACCTATCATGTGATTTAGGACAACACTCAAAGGCTATTGAATTGATCTTGAGGATCAAGAATAAATGTGTGTAAACACATAACATCAAGGTGATACTACATGTGTTTACACACATGCAAGTATGTGAATACATATATTGACACACACAGACATTTTGCAAAATGCTACATACGACTGAGCTGTATAATTTTCCTGCCAGCANTCTAGCTTTAGATTGCCCGTCGGTAGCATTAAGATAACCCACTGAAGAGCACTCTTCCATCTTGTTTACTTGTGGATGATACTCTAAGTTCACAATGAATTTCACACACAAAACCTTACATTTTTTTTAACGTTTGGCTTTAGGTTAAATTAGCTGTTTTAAGTCTTTCTCGTCCAGCTTTGCTGTATTATATTCAAAGAATTAATATTATGTGGCTTAGATAATAAACTAAATGTTGGCTATATAAGCAATGATACGCTGAACATACAACACCATGTGTTCAGCACCTATCATGTGATTTAGGACAACACTCAAAGGCTATTGAATTGATCTTGAGGATCAAGAATAAATGTGTGTAAACACATAACATCAAGGTGATACTACATGTGTTTACACACATGCAAGTATGTTAATACATATATTGACACACACAGACATTTTGCAAAATGCTACATACGACTGAGCTGTATAATTTTCCTGCCAGCAGGACAAGATCGTCACTACCCGTGCTAGAACATTCTACTGAGCCTTGTCTTCTCACCTTTTTGTGTCCTTCGGGGCATTTTGTGACAAAGCTAGATTCTCCCTTATTTATTAGTTCCTTTGTTCATTAAAATTTGATGGGACCGCAGTGGCTGAGCGGTTAGCTCGCTTGCCTCCCACCAAGGCGAACCGGGTTCAATCCCCGGCGGTCTTGCCTCCCACCAAGGTGAACCAGGTTCAATCCCCGGCGGGATTGCCTCCCACCAAGGCGAACTGGGTTCAATCCCCGGCGGTCTTGCCTCCCACCAAGGCGAACCGGGTTCAATCCCCGGCGGTCTTGCCTCCCACCAAGGCGAACCGGGTTCAATCCCCGGTGGGCTTGCCTCCCACCAAGGCGAACTAGGTTCAATCCCCGGCGGGCTTGCCTCCCGGATTTTCAGACGTGGGAATCGTGCCGGTCGCTGCAACTAGTCGACGAGTTTTCTTGGCGATCTCCCGTTTCCCCATTCCTTGCATCCCGGCGCTGCTTCATAACTCGATTCAGTTTCGTCAGCTCAATACCCCGATGTTAAGGCTCCTACCTACCTGGAGCTTTTTTCCGTATTCGAGGCCGAGAAGCACGGCAGCGATAAGGGCGACACTGTCACGCGCATCAAGTGCGACATCGCTTCTGAGCGCACTGCGTGTACGTATGGGACTTTCATCTGTGATCTTATAATTTTAATTGGTGGAAAGTCTGTAGGAAGGTTCAATGCAGGGCCCTTGAGTAGTTTTGTGAGTATCTGACGCATATATTCTGAGACACAGAGCTTTGAAAAAGCCTTTTTTTAGCCGTTTTGGAGTACTCCGAAATTGCGTTTCTAATGTNAAGCCTTTTTTTAGCCGTTTTGGAGTACTCCGAAATTGCGTTTCTAATGTGCCAGACAACTTGAATGCACTAAGCAACCGTCGTCTGAAGTGCGTGTCCTTTTCGTAGATCAGCACGTGAGTCGCATGTTGAATAGTTTCGTAGAAAAACGTGTATTTCAAACGCACTGCAACGCAGTTGTAGCTCCAGGTAGACGGGAGCCTTAAGATCCGCCCAGATCTCTCCAATCCACTGCTACTCCTGGTGCCATCACGACCTCTAGCCCGCTTGTTGTTTCAACGATGCTTAATTCTTACAGACGAGTCCTAAGGGCTACGAGTTCCATCTTATGTAAAAGATCTCCTCGCTCATCCGGCATGTTTTTAGTTTATTTGGTGAGACTTTTTTTCCCCGCAGATTTTCATAGTTCAGCCAAATTTGAAGCATATACTAGTGGTTTATTTGGAATCGAATTATTCGTCTACCAGGATCNGATTTTCATAGTTCAGCCAAATTTGAAGCATATACTAGTGGTTTATTTGGAATCGAATTATTCGTCTACCAGGATCGCTGCTGTCACTCTCGTATATTTTTTATTTTAAAGTTCGTGTACAAGGAGCACTGCAGAAATACAATCTATATTATTTTTATTACAAGCCCTGTAGAGAATGCCCCGGAATCGTACCCGAACCTCATCGACCTCACTGTTCAAACTTTCAGATCGATGCCGACGGCGTAAACCATTCGGCTATTGCAATGCTCAGGAGTAAATATTTATAATTTGTAAGTTCAAACTCACATATAACCTTTTTTCCTGATAGTATACAGAACCCAACAATGGATTTCAATCGGCTCCCTATAAGCGGCAATATGAATGAGAAGGACGCCCTAGGAACATGGGCCAGGCAGCAGTTGCGCCTCTGTAGAGAAGGGTGCTCTTTGCTGACGACCAGCGCGCGCACGAAGGCGAGTGGACGTCGGTGCCGCAGTTCTGGCGGCATCACGTCGGCGAGGAGGCGCATCGCCCGCGGGCCGGCCGCGCCACAATGCGATATGTAAATGCCCCACGAGGGACCTGCCGGGCCGGGCCGATCCGCCACAGATAAATCGGCCAGGAGCGCCAGTATTTCGCACGGGCGGGCGGTCCAATATTTCTCCCGCCTCTGGAATAAGAAACTTGGCGCGCTGGCGAGGCGGGATCGCGTGCGGGGGTGAGGTACGGACGAAGACGGGGAGAAAGCGTGTTGGGGGAAGTTATGCAATATGCCGGCACGAAGACCCGGCAGAACAGCGGTGCGAGAGAGACGGAGGACGACCCCGCGACGTAGGGGAGAGCGGGCTGAGACGCTCGGCCTGATAAGGGGCGAAGGTGAAAAGAAAGCAGGAAACGCGTAAGTTTATGGATATTTGCGTGAATATTTTAACCTTTGTGAGGCGCGGAATTGGCCTATAAAGTGCTATCCTCGCGCAAACCAAGTAAACTGCGGGTGTCGGCGTTCACGGCGTGTTCCCACGGCCTATTGCCGGATATCGGATTGCCGCTGTGACGAACACAAGACGTGGAATTGTTTATCGCAAATGTTGCTCGTAGTAAAGTGCTAAAAAGTTACCTTTGTGTTACGTACTGCTAAATTTAATTGTATTAAATGCATCAATGCATTAGCAGTACTTGCTATCAGCAGAATTACTGTCTTCATTTTTCGTTGCACTACATCACGCACGATTCATCGTACTCTAAATAAAAAACAACTCAAATTCAGTAACTTGCATATTCGATAGCAATTACCAACCTTTCATATTTGCTTATAAACTTTTACTTTTAAATACATTCCGACTACAGGCGATAGGCGAATGTGAGGGGTTGTGGTGAAGGACTAATACGTACTAAACTTACCTGAGGTCACATTAACGATAAACAAAAAATTTGATTACCCTTATTTGTATTACGTTCTACTCTTAAAAATTGAGATACTTAATTTTAAATGTCAGTTTCTATGTAGCAACAGTCTCAACAGACGTGTTACACTATGCGAAAGAAAAAAAATGCATCGAAATTTGTACATTAATTCATGTGTAGAGTACTTCTTGGTATCGGCTGTTCACGGTAAAGCGAAAGCCGACTCATTTCAAATAATAGTCAGTAGATATATTTTATTTAAGCTTTTGACATTAACTTCCGAGTTTGGTGGAATATACACGCTGTGTTTATTACTTGCACTGCAATATTTATTTTAAAAGGTGGGTAAAATATTAAATATGGCTGAAAGATAAAGTAACTAGGGTCTCAAGATTGCTTAATTTACCGTGAATAGCGTATATACACGCTGCCATAAAGCACATCATATATTACTACGAGAATATTTAATATCACTTTAAACGATTTTACACTATGAAAATAATATTTACATATGCACGTAATGCAGGCGCGATACTTAAGATTGTAAAAAAAGCGATGCCTGCAAATACAACTATGCAGTATGGACCTTTTCTACTTTTTTAGTTAACGTTTCCATTGATTTATGCATTTCGATAGCGGGTAGCAATATAAAAGTCATTCTGAATTTTTACGCTGGAAAACCTTTAAAATTCATGAATATAACGTGCCCATGATTTTTGCATTGCCAGCACGTGTGGAACTTTATCTCGCAGTATACAATCAAGCAAAACAAGAAACGTAGACCAAAATTGTGACTTGGTAACACGCAGGTCCATCGCTGAATTAGTTATATTGAGATCCATGTTTTCCCGTAGATAAAATTGTGAGAATGTAAGACTAAAAATGGTAAAGTATAAGAACGGATTTCAGTTTTCGGCTGTAACAGCGCGGAGGCACGTTTACATGCACCTACTGCGAGGCCCTTATACGGCATCACTACACCCATCAAGAAAAAACATATTCTGATCACATGAAACTGGCAGCCAGATTGGTTTCTCCTCTTGTCTGGGGCACCTCTCGAAATTATTAATAGTGTTGGACTTATAAGAATTTAAAAAATGGTCGATTCTGTTCAATGGACACTGGAGTAACTTTTGAAATATAGTCCCATTATTTTCATCTAAAGTCATTCCATTGATTGGAAATTCTTCCTTTCCACAGTAAAGACATTCCAACAAAAATAGATACTGCATTATGTGAGCATAGAGTTTCATCTGTAACATTTTTTTGGGAACGTGTCACAGCTGGTTCTTTACTGATATTGTAGACGAGCCTATTGCATCAGAAAACGCCCAAGGAACTACGTCCAATAAATATTTCAAGACAACTCTTAGGTCAACATTTCGATGCTTGCCTATTATGGCAAGCCTTGAAAATAAGGATCCATTAGCCGTGATAGTTAAATATTTGTTCTTTGCAGCTGAAAATGTTTTATAATCCTTTTTTCTATCTTGGATCGTAGAACTGTTTCGTATATGACTATGTAAGCCGTCGTTCTACAGATTTGTTTTCGCTGAAACCAATCCTTTACCATGAGCTTACATAAGGTCCTCTTTAAGAGATTCATTTGGTATTAAGCCTATTGAAGTACTCCACAATGAAACCCCAATCGAAGGGTTCGGTACGGAGTTACAAAAATAAGAGTAGTTATGTAATTTGTGCAATATTTATTAGGTTGTATTTCAAAGTTGTGTTATTTTGTTACTTTGTTAGCAAGGAGGCCAGATCGGTGATGGTTCTAGCACACGACTTTCATAACCCAAACTTGTGAGCACCGAGTTGGTAGCCAGGTGGTTCGGTTCCCACTATATCCTTCGATGTTTGGTTGGCTAAAGCCTATGTGCATAACCGTGTGACATAAAACTCCCTGTTGTGTTACTATGCGTTTTGTATTGTAAAATGGGGAAAATAAATATTTTTTCAAGTTTTTTGGCAGAAAATATAATCAAATAACTATTTAGATTTCCGGGTTGCCACATTTGTAATCTACGTAAAAATAAACTGTATGAAGTGATGCCTGATATGTTTTTAATGCAAAAGTGGTACTTAAATGAAAATATGGGCCGGGTTGACACACTGTTATTTCACAACAGGCAATCCACGAGTGGTATATGTTCACACATACATGAAAGTAACGCGCCTGTGTAGTTCCGATCTATCTAGCGAAGAAGCAGCGCTATTTAGAACCTTCGTGACAAGCGCAGTTGTGCGGAAGCTCGACATCTAACGAGGGCAAGCAGGTAGGAGTACAACACTGCAAGGTGTCGCAGTGAACGTGAAGGGACTGCAGTCGGGTGCTGCGAGGGCGAGAGGCAAGTGACGTAGGTGACTTCATCACCGGACACGTGGACGTGCCCCCGGGGGTCACAGGAGTCGCCGTCGTGACCACCGGAGAACACGAGCTGGTCGTCCAGGGATCCGGAGGAGAGGTGAGAACTTCCCTGACGTGACGTACACTTAGTTCATATATAAGACATCGGAGAGCGCTGGTGTCTGGAGAGCCAATTAGCCGAGGAAATCCGGGGGCGAGCTGACGAGATGAAGAGGGGTTGCGGACGCTGGACGGAAGAGAACAGGGGGTGGAAATGGCCGTGGTGTTCCGGCGGTGTGAGGGGGGAGGGCGCAATCAGGGCCCCGGAGTCCTCGGGATCTCACAGGAATTGATCCCCTCTCCCCCTGGCAGCGGTTTCCTCCGCCGCCCGCCGACGTCTAAATGTTTCGCTCGCACTTCATTTGCTGCTAATGCCCGTGTCTGGCGGTGGCGGTGCAGTGCCGGGAAGAAGCAGGGGTAATTATCGCGCCAACTTCACAAGTGCTTCTGCTCCCGTGCTGTCACACTGTCTGCACCACCAGCTCCTACTCAAATGATTTTCCTTAAAAATTTTGTTCCCCGGCAAGACGAAATCTCAACTTCTCATGAAATATTCCGAAGCGATACGTTTGCACATACCCCTTCCATGTCTTTAAATTAATGAAATCTTTATATTTCCCTACCCCATTATTAAAAATAATTTACACAATTCTGATATTTATTTGTACTCGTATAGGAGTAAGGGTGATTTTTCCCGTTATGCTAGAGGGCCTCTTTATTCTGCAATAAAATTATTTCATATAATACCTTCAAATTTTTTAAATATAACAACATTAAATATATTTAAGAATGTTGTAAAACTTTTTTAATGGAACTCTCTTTATATACTTGAAATTATTTTTNTCGTGCTGTCACACTGTCTGCACCACCAGCTCCTACTCAAATGATTTTCCTTAAAAATTTTGTTCCCCGGCAAGACAAAATCTCAACTTCTCATGAAATATTTCGAAGCGATACGTTTGCACATACCCCTTCCATGTCTTTAAATTAATGAAATCTTTATATTACCCTACCCCATTATTAAAAATAATTTACACTATTCTGATATTTATTTGTACTCGTATAGAAGTAAGGATGATTTTTCCCGTTATGCTATCTTTATCATGCAATAACATTTTTTAATATACTACCTTCAAATTTTTTAAATATTACAACATTAAATATATTTAAGAATGTTGTAAAACTTTTTTAATGGAACTCTCTTTATATACTTGAAATTATTTTTCTGTGTAAATTTTTATGTACAGAAATAAAAATTATGGTTTTTTTTACAGTTTTCGGAAGTATTTTTGCTACAGTTAATTATATTATTGTTTGATGTTGTTCTACTAAATTATCATTTTAAAATCTTAATTTGTGGTTTTTTTCGCGATTTTTGTTACTGTTTTACGATTATTGTAGCTTTATAATAATTTTTTGATATTGTTTGTTATGACAATTTTAATTGTTGTATTAGTTTATGTTTATTTTATTTCCTTCATTTCTTGGTATAGTGCAATATATTGCACTAATTTTGTAGTCTTGTGGAAGAATAAATAAATAAATAAATGAATACATCTAAAAATAGACAAGCAATTACGTACATAAATAAAATGTGTTGTTGTGTATATAAAAATATTAAAACAGTAGAAAGATTAATTAAAATTTTAATTATTAATGTGTTTTCTTACTAGCAGTATTCAACGGCGTTGCCCGGGTATAAGAAGGCGATGAGAGAGATACAACCTGGTTTTAAATATTTAGGACCCTAGGAGGGTCCAGAGACACACGACCTCATTATAAAGGTTTCCGGCCCAGTTGAAGTCCAGGGTCACTTTTCGCCGACAATGTATTTTAGGTTGGCCACAGGTCACCCCTGCCAAATTTTGTTTAGGTCCGCCGATAGGTGTAGAACTTTACAGAGAAGATACATGCATGTACATACTTTACATCAACACATATACAAACTTTGAATTTTATATACATTGGTTTGCTATTTCCGGAACCACGCAAAAACTTCTGAACAAATTTTATAGAAAGTTCATTCTAAGAAAGGTTTTAAACCACTTAAATACTGGGGTGTAGAAGACACTTTTAATCGTTCGGCTTAAACTAAAACCATAGAATCAGTGGGAAGAAATAAAAACGCAAACCCAGTATATCTACATAATTAAAGGTCATCGTGGGGGAAAACGCCAGCAGTAAGCACCTGTTATTACGCAAGCGTTCAACACGTTGCATAACTGAAGGCGCTCTAGCAAGCGTGTAGTTTTTTTACACCTGATTATCTGCTCTTCGTAGACGCCCGTACTTGTAGCTGCATACTGTCGGCGCTGCGGTGCAATTTTCGGTTGCTCTTATGTACTATGTGATCACATTTTCTGATACAACTTTATTGGGATTTCGTACTTTTTTCCCCTCAAAATCACTGCCGTTTTAATTTGAGAAGAGGATTTAGAAGCATTCTATGCATCCATTACGTTGTATCGATAGGGGTATGAGATGTATAAATGTGACTTTTTGTTTTTATCATTCGAAATTTTCTGTATCCTAGACAGATTATTAATCGAACAACAGTTTTGCACTACATTACCCTCTCATGTTTTTTTTAATTTACACTGTTTAATTATAACCGATATTTATACAGGATCGAACTAAACTCTACCGAAAAACACCGGTAGGTGTTTGTCGGTAGAGTTTATGTCATCAAAAAATAGGTCAAAAAAAAATTGTACAACCCATAGCCTAAGTCTAATCTGTAGGGGTGCAACCATTCTTGAAAGTGTAATTGAAGCAGAGGTTTTTTCCTAACACACAGCCAGTGTGAACGAAAAATATCTGAGACTCTGGATCCTGCAACTCAACTTCCTGGCGGACGTATGATGTAGCTTTGAAGCTGCGTGGAACAAATTTTTACTGAAAAATCAAATTCCACATGGGTGACGCTCTGCGGGCTTCGTCAGGTCTCTGATAAAAATTAAAAGAAAATAATTGTGAATCATTTAAAATAAAACTTATTAACTAAACCGACACGTGAGCGCAGTTGAATTTAATTTACCGAGCGTGTTTGACTGGCATTCCGTGGGTAATAAGGTCGGACCAGGCTGTTAGCAGTCCAGGAAAAAGCTGGAACAATTAACTGACATGAAATTTCCTAATTTTTTCGTCTGTTGCACAAAAACACACATCAGACTACCGCATGTGAATTAAAGACAGTAAAGATTAACATCATCAAATGGCGTCCTTATTTTGCGGAAATAGAACGTATTTATTTTGTTAAACGTCAGAAACTTACTTAAAAATTAGAAATGATTACATAATAATTTATTCGTTCCGGAAATCTACAGTATACTGTATAATTACTTTTGTACTTTCACAAGAAAAATCCGTGATTCCTAAAATGCTCTGTAGAACCACAAAGAGTTTTCTTGTAAAATCTACAAAACATTTGTTTGTAATATAAAAAATTAAAGCCTTGTATTACAACTTAATTATCCAGAAGTAGACAAAAAATGAATTTTTTTCCTTCTAGAAAATAATAGTTATGAATTAAAAACTGGGAATAGGGAAACATTTATTTCAAAATATAATTCACGAAAATAAATGTTATACCTTGGCAGCAAGTCATTTGCGTTATTATCCTACACCTTTAACCACAAGGCCAACTTGACTTAGAAGCTCTACAGTTATTTTTGTACTGAATATAGCTGTTTGTACCTACAAAATATTAGTGAAGTTATTAAGTTAAGAAGGAGGCATTTGTTTCATTTGAAGAGTTCTGTGTAGATATGATAAGTTGATATTAACAGTTAAAAGGTAATAGCATCACGTGTTTTAAAACATTTAATCGTTTTATTATGATTATATTAATTACGGCAACACAAAATCAAGGAAATATTTTTTACCCGATAGCCAAGAAGTAGTGTATCTATTAAACTATAGCGTAGTTACTACATTTCCGCTTTCGATGTATGAAAATCAAAACGTGAGCTTCATCAAGTTGTAGCTTTAGAAATAAGTGTACCTAGATAATACTTTTTGCGCATGGCTGAGGGATCTTAATCGATCACCAATATTAAGCAACGTTCCCAGCGGCACACATTTGGATGGGTGACCGTTTAGTGGCATAATATCTGAGCACTTCGGGCTTCGAAAGACACGTTAAATATTCGGTCCCGGTAGTTATTGATTGATAAGAGTCGTTAAGCCATTTCAGAGGTCCTTGGGCTGCCTGATAAACTGTGACACTAGAGGAAAATAATATTTCGGTCACGTTCCCAGGCGTTGAAGAATTACGTTTTGTTGGTATCTCAAAGGAACCGTTTAATTTGCCGGGATAAAAAGTATCCTATGTCTTATTCCAGGACGTAATGTATGTACATACCAAATTTCATCAAAATCCGTTAAGCCGTTGTGGAGCTGAGTGGTAACAAACATACACACACACAACACACGCAGTCTTAAGAATTTATAATATTAGTAGTATTATTAGAACATATAAATCCCTTATTAAATGCTGAATTTTTTTCCACGGAAAGACGGCCGAAACCGAATTGTTCTTTTTTTTTTTAGTTGGGAATATGCAGTAATGACACCATATTTAGATCGTAATTTTGATTTTCTTTAGGCTTACAGACACCGCCAATTTTATGGCGGTAGATTAATGAGTGAGTGGTTAACAAATTAAACTGAATTTAGATCGACAAACAGCACCCATCGCCATGTCTTATGGAGCATTAGGAAGCCAGGAAGTTCACGCTATTCTGTGACTCGCGTCCTAATGTAACACACCGAGCGACGTGGAGCAGTGGCCTAACTTTGGGCTCGCGTTCGTTAGGAATTGGGTTCGAATACGGGTCCGGCCATCTCGATTTCGCATTTCCATGGTTACCCGAAATCACTCCAGGCGAGTACTGGAATGGTTCCTCACTACAGCCCGTGGCCGATCACTACTAATCCCTGCAAGTATAAGAAACTTTATCAGTCTCTAATGACCTCGCTGTCGACGAGGCGTAAAGCCCTACCTACTTACCTACGCTCTGTATCACACGGTCAGTTAGTGGCGAAGTCACAAAACAGCTTCATCCAAGCTCCGTAAAAGTAATGCACTTTCTCTAAGAGGGGCCGCAGTGGCTGAGAGGTTAGCCTGCTCGCCTCTCACCGTGGTGAACCGGGTCCAACACCCGGCCTGGTCACTCCCGTTTATTCGCATGTGGTAATCGTGCCGGACGATGCTGCTGGTCGGCGGATTTTCTCGGGGATCTCCTGTTTTCCTCACCTCTCCATTCCGGCGGTGCTCCATACTCACCTCAGTCACCCCCATCGGCTCTCAAGACCTCGCCGTTAAGGGGCGCCAAAATCTCTTCACTTACTCACGCAATTTCGCTTAGAACTGCATTTACGCTGCCTGTCCATCAGAGTTATGTGAGTAATGCGGAACAGTGACTGCAGTTCCACTCTGTGCAAGGTAAACGATGTTTAGTTGCATTAACGCGGTGATTGAACGAGCGCCAGGGCACATGTATACGTCCCTGAGAGCGCCTCTCGGCAAACCGTGCCAAGAGGGACCGGCGGCCGATGCAAGTGAAACGGACGCCGACTTCAGCAGCTTAGACCTGCGACAGGAGCTTTTAGCGCCAGCATTAGCGGCTGCTTACAGTGTTAGCATATAGTGTTAGCGTGCAGAGGTACGTGACTCATGCGTACATTCCTGCAAAGCTCGCGAATTGTTATCACAGGAAGAGTTTTTATGTATGCTCTGATTGGACAAAAGTTCAGTATTCACGGCCTCTAGAGCTCAGAGTTTACAGCGGTTTACGTATACGTTTACGTTATTCAATCTTAAAAATAAAGTTATTAAAACGTAGAAGGTCGATTTCAAAAGGCCGTAGCAAATATACTGGTAGCATAAGTTGAAATATAGTGTAATTTTAATTAATGTAACAAGCATAGTACTCGTTTGATTCACGTTGTCAAAGGCAATTTTGTGAGTATTATTCTTCCAAGAAATGCGCTGCTTCCATGCGAGCCAAGGTGCCATCTTAAACAACTTAAAAATAATCTGAACAATGTTTTACGATTTCACCTTCCTTGAGTGCCTATGTGCATGTCCTCCAATAATTAATTTTTAACCCTAATACAGAACTGAACCGAACTTGACACAATCATAATGTCTTACAATCATTCCCGTGTTTAAGAATCCCGGCAGTATATTAAAATTTTACTATATGGAATCATTACTGTAAATATCCGTAAATAATCGGCTTGGGAGGTTGTGTAATCTCGAGTACGTCTGCCTTATATATGTACATATAATTTCTGGCACCATCCAACAGACTCTACACTTTACGTCCGCAATAATACCTATGGCAGGTAATATGCCTTAAATTTTTCCGATGAGATAATTATTTGCAAAACGACTACTGTTTAGAGTGACTTGCCATTTCTATAGAATTACATGAAATTATATTATAAATACCCACTTTGAGACATTAATATGGTAGCTGGTGCTAATTATATATTAATTTTTTATGTTTAACATTTTATCTATAACCTTTCAAATACTATGAAATTTGAATATAATGTTAACATATTTTAAAAATTGCGGGCTTGCAAATCTTTAGAGTGCCATGCCATATTTTATTTTACATACATTGAAACATAATATAGTGCGCTGGTAATAACTGAATATATTATTAAATTCTCTTCCTTATATTAACTTTGTGAATAGGTTTTGGAAACAGTGCCACATAAATAATAATGATTATGCCGTAAAAATCTGCGACAAATCAAGCAATACTCTGGAATATTAATATGCAAATTGAGTTACTGATCCTCTGATATTTCTTTTGAAATTGCGGTGACAATGGCAGTATAATAAAAATTTTATTTTTATATTTGATATCTATATAATCTTTTTACCAAATAAAACCAAACTTTGCTGGGTTAAGCAAAGAAATGATCCACTTACAAATTTTTCGGTCACTCGCTATTTAAGAAAATTACATACCCCGAAACGTTAATCTGTATAATCTATTTCCGTAACTGTTACACAAAATGCTAAAAGTTTGGTACGCAAGTAAATTTTCAAGACACCTAACTTTCCTTAATTTTTTTTAAATGATCCATATACTTAAAATTTTCGACGTAGAATATATTAATTGTATATGTAATACCTCCAGGTTCACTTTTAATTAATGTTAATCCTTCTGTACTAAAAGTTACTACCGAGAAAACAAAAATGAAATAAATTTTTTATGTTGTCAAAATATAATTTATTGTAAAACATCTCAGGAGCTATTAAACAAATCTACCGCAAATCGATCTTATACTAATTCGATAGGCTCCTAACACAAGCAATAAACCAGGTGTCAGGCATTAAATTGTTACACTTCAAAATGTTATGACAAATAATAGGCCTACGTCCGATAAAATTCCATTTCATTCAGCCAAACTTTCTATACTTCAGTGCCGGAAAATCATTCAAAATACATCAGATACGTAGAAAGTATGATTATAAGTTCAGTTATACAAGTTTTACATTGAACCTTTTTCTAAAAATTTACATAAAACCAAATAGCAAAAGCAAAAACTACCAGTTACGTACACACGCAAACGTACACATCCTTAAAATATTACTTAACTGTATTTTCACTTATGTTATATATGTATGTATATACGTTACTTTTAATTTCCTCGCTCTTCATTTTCGGTAAATTTTCCAGTGATAATATTTACATTTTTTTCTCCACTAATATCTCAACAACATTAGTAAACTGGTTAAAAAAAAAAATTTCTGATTATATATATATATATATATATATATATATATATATATATATATATATATATATCCTTTGT
>NQII01001493.1:202270-243200 GCA_002778355.1 Clitarchus hookeri | reverse complement strand
ATTTCGCATCATCGCTTTCCCGTCACCGACGGCCTCTCGTGAGTTTTATTTTGCCTATGCTTCTGATATAAAGAATACGTCTCAGAAAATAAAAGATATTGCATAAGCCAATTTTTGTGTATATGTACTTATATTTATATATTTCATTTTAAGAGTATTTTGTTATTTTATATTTTTCTTGAATTTTATTACTTACCGTAACTACTTAAATGTCACAAATATATTTTAAAATTTTGAAATATATTGATTGGCAGTTTTAAAATTAATATTTATTGAATGCAGATTTTAATGTATAATTTATATTATTTAGATTTACTTAATTTGTCGGTTTGAAAGGTGACAGGTACATACATATATTCATAGCAGGACAAAAGTAATTATTAGATTCTGGAGATATTAAATATGTATGATGTACACTACGGTCCGCAGCCCTGTGGCTAGGAAACAGCTGGCACACATTTTGGATTTATTTTACAATCATCGTACTCAAACTGCATGACCGGACATCAAAAATCATATCTGGACGTAGCATAGAGAACTATTTAACATATATATTTTAGTTGGAACTGTTTTCGTTCTATCGGTATTTTCCCGTTTGGGACAAAAATGATTAAATAATGAGGCAACCTTTCATAACGATGAAGAAGTGATAGGAATTTTACGGGAGAAAAAGAAGTCGGATTTCGAAATAACTGTTAAGATGTGCTTTGTGCTATGACAAGCTTGGTTTTTTAAAGTTGGTTCTGAAAACTAAAGTCGCGGTTACACGGCTCTCTAAACCATTCCTTTGTGAAAACGTTCAGCTCTGAACACGGTTACACGGCGCGTGAAGTCTTTCCGATCCTCGTTATTACCTATTCAAACTAATCTGACTAAGTAGGTGCACCGGAACAACATTTCTTCTCTGCTTTTCTTTGGCTGGGTTGTTAAAAGTCAAGAAACCATTGCGATAAAATGATTGACCTTAGCAGAAATTCATGTAGCAGTATAAAGAAAATTTGAACATATGTTAATAAGTAATTACATAAAGTGTGTTTTCCTTATTGACCTGTAATGAAAACTATTTGCATAGTATGGTCGTACCACAGAGTAGATAAGTAAATAGAGATGAAATTACGTTGCGTTATCTTTGATGTGGGTGTACCCATTAGCTTATTGGTTGACCAAGGTTCTGGCGTCTGATTGGCTACCTCGTGTTTCAGTTTATTATCTGTTTGCTGCACTGCAAACTGGCAAGTAATTTACGAAGCGCTTGTTGGCGAACAGAGTCCCGACATATCGCTGGCTAACGATGCCATTTTGCTGACGTTTACGGTTGGAGTCCACCGAACCAGCGGTTATTTCAGCTCCGTGTTTTGAGAACTCTGTGATCTGATTTTAAAATCTTAAAACTACAACAAAAGTTACATGTTTATACTTACAACACCTCATGACCGTAAACAAATACGCCAAATCTAAATATTACAACCCTGAACATGTATAAATATAGCTAATAGCCGCTTGTGATAAAGTGAGCAGTTTGAAATGAACGCTTTGAAAAAGATCACTGCTCCAACCTGTATATATTTTACGGGTACACTAACAGGCATACGCTAGTAAAGTTAGTTACAACGTGAAGGAGGGGGGGGGGAGAAGTAGTTCTATGTGCCTTAGCGTTGAAATAAAATATTTATGTAAACATTTGTGAATACCGAAATAGTGGCTCTTCACTTTCTAGTTTTTTAAAATTTTATAAGAGTAAGAGGTAGCAAATTTGTCAAATATTTACTTCTATGGTAGCATTATAGTTTCATTTGATTGACGCACGAATAAAGTGATAAGAC
This sequence comes from Clitarchus hookeri, assembly GCA_002778355.1. Lineage (NCBI taxonomy): Eukaryota > Metazoa > Arthropoda > Insecta > Phasmatodea > Phasmatidae > Clitarchus > Clitarchus hookeri. The sequence goes on along the minus strand of NQII01001493.1, from coordinate 241,377 downwards.
CCATGGAAATGTTAATTTTACATGCGGTGGAAGAATATACAAGTTGCATACAAATAGATCATCAGCAGGGCTTTCGAAAGTACCCATTCTACAGTGAACGGCCTATACCAATAAACGTTCAGATTAACTAGTTCAGCGTAAAGTATAACCGCAGCGTGAGTTACGGAGGAATTATACGTAAAAACCTGGATTGCTTAAATGTCTCCCCCATAATGATGAAAGTTAGAAGACGGCTGGTTCAAAGGACGCGACTACACGTGCAGTAGAGCAGCGGCCGGATGAGGCAGGCTCAATAGTTGGCAGCACTTGTCTCGGTGTCACGGCAGTTGTTTATCCGTGCGGATCCGGTCAGCTCATCTACGCTGAGATACGATCAATTACCGCAGGCTTAGCGGCGTTTGCAGGTCGTGGCGTGGGACGGCGGGCACGTGACCCGGCGAGGTGAAACGGCTGGCAGAAAGAGGGGTCAGCGGGCAGTTGTGATCGCTGCCAAGGAGGGATGATCTCTGTCCAGCGTCATTATCAATACATGAAGCCTACTGCGTTCGCACGCTGGGAACACTGCATATGACGTTGCTGATAGCAGACGTACCTCCAGCCAAATACTGTCCCCACTAGAATATCCTAGGTCTCGGGGAAATGCATGTAAAATGTTTTCAATAAATACCGTTTATTAAATTGAAGAGTATGATTCCAAAAATCGCCCAGTCCATTTGCAAACATTTCCAGAAACAGGAATAACAATATTAACCATTTCTGAGATAACTCGTGCAAGGGGCCACGGTGGTGTAGTGGTTAGACTATTCGCCTCCTACCTAGGTGAACCGGGTTCAATTCCGGGCGGGATCACTCCCGGATCCTCACGTGTGGGAATCTTGCCGGACGATGCCGCTGGTCGCGTATTTTCTCGGGGATCTCCATTTTCTCCCCGCCCTTTTTTTCCGACGCTGCTCCATACTCGCCCCAATTATCCTTATCGGTTCTCAAGAACTCGCTGTTAATAGCCGCCCAAATATCTCCCCTCACTACACCATTGGTCATACCAAGTGTTGTAGCAAGTGTTGAAATGCATGGGCAGTATTATTTTCAAACAGGCGGTTTTCTGTACGTATCCACTATGCTTCGTGAAGCAATATGAAAGTGGTCTGAGCGGGTTTGGAATCATACACTTCAATTACAATACTGTCTGTTTTATTCTAAATATATTGTAAACAAAGCCTCGATAAAAATATTGTTTTTACGGGGTTGTTCAATGTAAGTTACGAACAACGATTATTTATAGTTAAGACGTTAATTTACTAGGTAGTAGGTGGGGGATGGGGGCGAGACCCTCTTGGTGTGCCGCCTATCTGTCAGCGCATTCACCAAGTTCTGTGGTTTCAAACAGTTTATAGCTTGTTCGCGGTCAACTGAGCACTTTTGTGAGCCCTGCTTAAAAAATACTTCTCTACTTTTTTGTTTCTAACCGTTCCTATGTAAAAGTTACACTTGCCTTCGACACGTACCGGTCAAGTGGAAACGTACAATTTTTAGGAGTCTGAACTTGTTTTTAATATTCCAGTTCGCACTCTAATCTATATCAAGCAAATCATTACTAACATTATTGCCGTTGATTTTAAACAGTGCACTCACAGTACAACGTCAAAAATTAAATCAATTTAGTAAAATCGCTTTCAAATTAACTGAGTGCATGCATGCCACTGTGTTAAGGTGGCGTATCTGCTGTCTACGGTCGCTATTATTTTTTATAGGTTGATTTCAAAAGTGCTCATTTTCATCTCGTTACAAATTACGTTTATTACTGTGACTTATTAATGCCTCCGCTCTGTGCTGGCATACTCGTAACTTGTTGTCTATCAAACAAATTTCACTTAAACGTGCACATAAAAACGGCACGTCATCCATGTCATATCCAGGAATCGAAACTATGATCCATTGTACTAGAGTTATGCATTCTAACCAAACATGACACGGAAGTTGACGTAAGTAGAATTATATGGGGAGTTTGGCACAACGGGCTGCAGGCTCGGAGCGCTGGAGCTGTTAATGTTATGTAATTCCGGTTCACCGGCAGCCATCTTGTCTGCCATATTTAATCCATGTAGCCTTGACTTTGACCCCAAAATACAAAAAATAAAAAAATAAAAAAAAATAAAAATATATAAAAAAATGTATTAAAAGATATTTAAGAGTATTTTTAAAATATTTCATTTTTGAAGGACCACCACACCTCCACCAACCATATTCATTCCTCCACTTGGTAGGTGCAGTCCACCATATGGGTAGGCATCACAGCAACCGTCCGCTATTTTCGTCGATGCAGTCCGCCATCTTCGTAGCCGTCACAGCAACAATCTGCCATCATGGTAGGTGCAACCATCCGCCATTTTTATCGGTGCAGTCCACCATATTGGTACGTGCAGCCATCCGCCAACTCTGTCGGTGCAGTCCGCTATCATAGTAGGCGTCACAATTAAGGTCTGCCATCTTGTTTTTTTTGTTTGTCATATGTTTGACATTGCTGGTGCTGTCCCCAGCACCACACCAAGCAGACGACTAACCCTCTCTACTAAGCCCCTACAATATATTTAATTGGCCAATTGCCCTATTCCTGATTCTCATTGGCTAATTGCCCCCCACCCCCCCTTCCGATATATTTAATTGCTCTGCCTGTGTTTCTCATTGGTTATTTACTCAGAGGTTTTTGGAAACCTTCGTTCAAAGAATTAGTCGGTTCCCCTCCGCCCCCTACCGATATATTTAATTGCCCCACCGATGTTTTTCGTATGCTAATCACTTGGTTTTTTTTACGAAACCTTCCTTCCGACCAATCGGTGGCCTACTTTAATTGGGAGGGAGAAATATTTATTCCCCCTTAAAAACTCTTTATAAGATGCACCCCGAGGCCCCTCACGAAAACAGCCATTTTTCTTGTTCTTAGAAACGTATGTGTGTTGTCTGAGCGGCCATAACATCCTTTCGGCCATTTTGGAATTTGGAAGGGTTCGCTCGCTTAGTACCTTGGACAAACGGGACGAGTTACCGCACCTGCGGAAAAAATTTCTCCTGGTATACGCAGCTTAATAAATTTAGACCCTTTTTAAGTATTTGTCAGCCTACCTGCAGCAGTACGAAGATATACGGGACTGCCTCGCATGCAAAGAGTGTTTCGAGGGCTGCACCACCTCGGTTCCCGACACGTTGCATCGCAGGGGTTGGTGCAATGCCCGCTGGGCAGCCCTCGCGATGTCTGTGCCCGTGGAAGAGGACTTTCCCATTGAAGATGCTCTCCCCGTAGAAGACGACGTTCCCGTGCAAGCTTCTACTCGCAAGCTCTACCCGTGGAAGATGCTCTCCCCGTAGAAGACGACGTTCCCGTGCAAGCTTCTACTCGCAAGCTCTACCCGTGGAAGATGCTCTCCCCGTAGAAGACGACGTTCCCGTGCAAGCTTCTACTCGCAAGCTCTACCCGTGGAAGATGCTCTCCCCGTAGAAGACGACGTTCCCGTGCAAGCTTCTACTCGCAAGCTCTACCCGTGGAAGATGCTCTCCCCGTAGAAGACGACGTTCCCGTGCAAGCTTCTACTCGCAAGCTCTACCCGTGGAAGATGCTCTCCCCGTAGAAGACGACGTTCCCGTGCAAGCTTCTACTCGCAAGCTCTACCCGTGGAAGATGCTCTCCCCGTAGAAGACGACGTTCCCGTGCAAGCTTCTACTCGCAAGCTCTACCCGTGGAAGATGCTCTCCCCGTAGAAGACGACGTTCCCGTGCAAGCTTCTACTCGCAAGCTCTACCCGTGGAAGATGCTCTCCCCGTAGAAGACGACGTTCCCGTGCAAGCTTCTACTCGCAAGCTCTACCCGTGGAAGATGCTCTCCCCGTAGAAGACGACGTTCCCGTGCAAGCTTCTACTCGCAAGCTCTACCCGTGGAAGATGCTCTCCCCGTAGAAGACGACGTTCCCGTGCAAGCTTCTACTCGCAAGCTCTACCCGTGGAAGATGCTCTCCCCGTAGAAGACGACGTTCCCGTGCAAGCTTCTACTCGCAAGCTCTACCCGTGGAAGATGCTCTCCCCGTAGAAGACGACGTTCCCGTGCAAGCTTCTACTCGCAAGCTCTACCCGTGGAAGATGCTCTCCCCGTAGAAGACGACGTTCCCGTGCAAGCTTCTACTCGCAAGCTCTACCCGTGGAAGATGCTCTCCCCGTAGAAGACGACGTTCCCGTGCAAGCTTCTACTCGCAAGCTCTACCCGTGGAAGATGCTCTCCCCGTAGAAGACGACGTTCCCGTGCAAGCTTCTACTCGCAAGCTCTACCCGTGGAAGATGCTCTCCCCGTAGAAGACGACGTTCCCGTGCAAGCTTCTACTCGCAAGCTCTACCCGTGGAAGATGCTCTCCCCGTAGAAGACGACGTTCCCGTGCAAGCTTCTACTCGCAAGCTCTACCCGTGGAAGATGCTCTCCCCGTAGAAGACGACGTTCCCGTGCAAGCTTCTACTCGCAAGCTCTACCCGTGGAAGATGCTCTCCCCGTAGAAGACGACGTTCCCGTGCAAGCTTCTACTCGCAAGCTCTACCCGTGGAAGATGCTCTCCCCGTAGAAGACGACGTTCCCGTGCAAGCTTCTACTCGCAAGCTCTACCCGTGGAAGATGCTCTCCCCGTAGAAGACGACGTTCCCGTGCAAGCTTCTACTCGCAAGCTCTACCCGTGGAAGATGCCCTCCCCGTAGAAGACGACGTTCCCGTGCAAGCTTCTACTCGCAAGCTCTACCCGTGGAAGATGCTCACCCCGTAGAAGACGACGTTCCCGTGCAAGCTTCTACTCGCAAGCTCTACCCGTGGAAGATGACCTCCCCGTAGAAGACGACGTTCCCGTGCAAGCTTCTACTCGCAAGCTCTACCCGTGGAAGATGCTCACCCCGTAGAAGACGACGTTCCCGTGCAAGCTTCTACTCGCAAGCTCTACCCGTGGAAGATGCTCACCCTTCACGACATTTACTGGCTAGCAATACCCGGTAAAAAAACCAAACCCAGAACACAGGTGTCCGATGTGTATGGACCTCAATGAAGTGTTTAATGACTTTGGGAAAATTTTTGTGAAACTCGGTGTGTGCATGGGAACTAATTATTCATGTAACAAAAATAGTATGAAATGTTTTGCCACATCCAAGGTTTTCGCTCGTTGGACTCGTAAACCATCAAGCAGACCGCCATCTCGTACAGTGACGAAGGCGAGAAAAGCAAAGTTTTCACTTTTTTGCCACCATGTCCACGGAAGCACCTTGACCGCACCACGCAACAGGTGTATCGACTACAGACATACGAAAAGCACAGACTAAAGTAAGACGAGGGAAATATTCCGTACGATGAAATTCCGTAAATGGTGGACTCTGCCATAATTCCCCTTTTACCCTATGCATGTGTTTGCAAGATGCCAAGAGTCGGCGGTTCTCAATGTGTGCCCCATCGGAACGAACTTTGTAGATCTTCAGCATTGCCGCTGCCCGCCATTTTGACAGTACGTAAAGACCTCAGCCACAAAACTTTATGAGAGCAAAATCAAAGATATTTCTCTGCTCTGTGCAATTCCGAAACCCTAAGACCTGGGAGTTATGATAACCCATGGTAAATTAAAAAAACAAAAACTACGAGGAACCCATGTACATAAGAAAAATATATTATGTGTGTAATGCCCTCTAAGATTCAGAGAAAAAATACGTGTACAAAAACCTTCCTTGTGTTATGTAGAATAATAGTAATATTGAGATGTGTGTGCATAAATAAATGTGATTAAAAAATATATAACTTTTTATTTTATCGCAAGTGATTTTCTATTCACGGATGTTAAAATAACACTTGTCAAAAAAAAATTATATTAAGTATATATCAGTTTTGTTATACTTTAAAGAAACAAAAAAATAAAATCTCCAATGAGACTCTAGCCATCACTTAAATAAAATATGATAAATTTGAAAGTATGAACGTAGTTATTGCAAAAATAAACAGTTTTTTAGAGTTAAAACTATTTGGATATGAAGGAGGCCTCGAAAAATCTCTCTAGACGTGCTGTGTAGCAGCTGCAGAGACGGTAGGAGTTAAGGTTGGCACCGCATGCAGTATTCACGAGTTGGCAGCCGTGAGTTGGACTGTGCCCGTACTGTTGAAAATGCAGCAGCCGGCCGGGCTGCCTAGAAACTGAGGTGGGCAGATCGCCTAGCGGTGGCTTCATGCTAGATACGTCAAATTTGTTATTGCATCATACGTATATTGCTTATTTATTTATTATGTAAAATTTTTATTTATTCCAAAACTAATTCACGAATGCGTATTTAATTTATCATACAACTTCACTATGCAAGAAAAAAAAAAGAAACTTTTTTTCTTTAGCCCATTACAAGGGTCTCCGAGAGGAGGGTCATGGCACTTGAGAAAAATATACTTGTTACCGTACTGATGAAAAAATATTCACGTTACCATAATTATTTATGAAAAACAGACATAACATACTGATGGGGACAAACAAAAGGTACCAACGAAAAAAATTATATTCGTTACCATAATGATTCGCGAAATAAAGACAAAAGTTTCATTAAATAAATAAAACTCCCATCACATATATTCCAAACACCTTAAAAAAATTTAATCCAGCGCACAGGAAAAATATGATATATAGAACTGTCTGCACCGTCCATTCATAATCATCTTCGAGTTAGTTAACAAGGGTTGGAATATTTCGCATGCAAAACATAAATTAAAGAATGAATATTTATTATGTCAATCACATCAAATGTGAAACAACAAACACTAAAACAAATTTAAATTTTCTCGTTAGTAAACAAAAAAAAAAGGCGTACCCAAGATAAGATAATATTTATTTATAAAATGCTTCATTATTTTACTCCAACTTTCAAAATTTATAGAAATAATCTCGCACCCATGCATGCCCGCAGGTGTTGGGGGGACAACTGGGGCAGAAATGAAAGAACGAGCTTCTCAGTACACATGTGACGATTTATTATATTAAAAAAACTATATGTTTACATTAAATGAACATTTTAGCAGGGGTTTTACGCCAAAATGTTATTTTCGGCGATCCAGGAGTCATCACATTTGGAGTGCCCCAGCCACCACTTGTAAACGCGGTCATTACGTCGTTTCAGCACCTTCTCCGCCAAATACAGTCTGGAAACTACGTAAGCCAGATCTCCTCTGTGTAAAATCCGCCACTGATGGGGTAGCTGTGAAGGTCCTCGAGTAATACATGCGTGGGTACGAGTATCGTATACGCACCACCTTGTACAACTCTGCAGACCAGTTCTGACGGAAGCCTTTGTGGAAAACTTCCCGTTTTTTTAATACGCACCAAGTCACCGATCTTGGCTTTAGACTTGCGTACTTCCCCTCCTCTTCGGAATAGCATACACGGTCCGAACCAGGGAATCGTTTTTAACTTCTTCGGGCTTGATGCTATTGGCAGAATGAATGATATAATTGTACCCTCAGACGAGTTTTGGGAGTATATCCAACCACTTGTAGTTTCCATTTGCCGTGAAATGTCTCCACAGTTTAACTTTGAGCGTCCTGTGAAAAAGCTCGACGATACTCGCTGGCCTTGAGTCCAGAGTACGTAGAATAATGACGTATGCCATTGTTTTCCATCAGTGCACAAAAAGTTGCATTAAAACATTTTTTTTTCCATCGTCGGTGTGGAATTTGTTTCGTAATGTGTCCTTCGCACAACACATCAGACACGGCTTTCGTGACGCCGCATGCATTCTTCGACTTGAGAGACCTGGCCCAAGCATACTTGGGAAAAGTATCTATTATGGTCAAAATGTAGCGATGACCTCTATTCATGCTAGCAAAGTCTTGCATTTTGATCAAGTCAGATTGGAAGGTATCGTCCAGTCCTTATTTCATGAAGTATTTTTGGTGTGGGAAATTTATTCTAGCATATTTGTGCAGCTCATCAGCAACTGTCTACTTGCTCATTTCGAAATGTAGCCCGCCTCCGCGAGTTCTTCGATGATGGAAATTATTTCGTTCTTGTGCGAGCGATTTTCTTCTGCCTGCAAAGCAATCAGAAGTCTCAGCCTATCCGCTCATTTGGATCATCCCAATACTCATAGCCGATTTTTTCTCTGCTCTCCAATTTCTTATCAAACCCTAACTACCAATTTCACGTACCCTTGGAAAGAGTTATTGTATAATGGGTAATTGTTCGTGTGCTGTGTTTTTAAATCGATGTGATGCAGGGTTATTATATGTGTAATATGAGTGACTTTGCTTTAACAAAAGGCGATATTTGCGCAAATCCGATTGGGTGTAGTGTCAAGGGCGCCTATAAAACCAAAGTTCGCTCTATCCCTGCATGATTTTCACCTTGACCTTACCGATGTGCAGTACATCCCTGGGAAAAAATAAAACTTTTTTATTTTTATGGTACCATTTTCCACCACTTTTCTGCAAACCATTAGTCTTGTCGGCAGTATGGTCAGAGTAGGAAGCGATGTGATGAGATAGAAGGGTGCCCACATCGGACCAGTGCGCTCGTGTTCGTTTCCATTCACGCGCATGCAGCAAATCGATCTGGGGCCAATCGTCTTCGTCGCTAGTGAAGCCACCTTCCAATATGGGCAGTTCCGGACTTATTTTCCATTTACGCTTTGGGGTCGGTTCTTCCACTTTGTTTTCATGTTGTATTTCAATGCAGGTATCATCCCCGTCACTCGGTTTTTTTTTTTAAATTTAGTCTAGCCAGCTTGAGATCCTCCTCACTTCGATTCTCGATGGCCGTTCTGTTATTTTTCGCGAGTAAGTATTTCGTCTGTACTGCCTCAATCACTCGCTGAAGCTCACTCACCAATTAGGTTCGTTTATCCATCATTCATTGAGTGCAAAAGGCATTTCGTACATGTGTATATATTGACCTCGCCTTTTGTAGGAAATCATTCTGGATTTTCTAAAATTGCTTTTTCGATATTTTCGAGCTGTCCGATACGCGTATCCAGTATCTTCTTGCTATGCCTTGCAACATCAGTTTTCGCAGCCAGTTTGGACATTAATACATTTTGTATTTCTTTCAATTTTTATCGTCTCTGCGCATTCTATGCGTTGATGAGGTAGATTAAGCGCGCCTCCACCGTTGTTTTGCATTTATCGACCGCCACCAAATCTTCAACCACTTCATTGTTCACAATTTCTAATTTTCGACCGATAAGGGACAAATCTTCTCTGTGTGCAGTGGTGAAGCGATTTTGCCCACGTTCAAGGTCATCGGGACGATCGATGCCACCCAATTTGGAAATTCTTCTGTGAATCATGGGGTTGCGTCTGTAGGATAAAGTGACCGAACTCATGCATGTACCTGCCTTTATGTATCGAGAAGTCCTTTACGATTGCTAATATACTAAACTTATCTTTCCAGCACAAAGAACATATATCTTTGAATTCTGCAACTGTAATGTCTGTATTTATGCAAGGGTCGTAAATGTGGCATACATTAGTGTTGTCCATGCAGAACAAATCGAGGAAATTCACATTGTCGCGAAGCAGTTGTTTGGGTACATGGTAAGTTTGATTGAGGTACATGCCACCCACGTTCGTGTGCCGCCTCATCCTAAAGTATTCTTGAATACAAGTTTGTTTTTCACAGGCAATGACATCGAAGACAAATATCGAGATTGGAAGAGCTTCGTTCGGAGGCACCACGTTTTCGTTTTCGCTGCAGGGGAAGTAACCCACGCCATCCTCTGCCTGCAGTACTCGTGCTAATCGCTGGTATTTCGGTTGCTGGAGTGATTTAAATAAACGTACACATTCTCGAACCGAAGGCCGTTCGTTTGTTCCAGCAGGCTCAATACTATGCATATTTTTCCACACCCAGATGGCCGACAAATCAGGTCTCGCATGCTATTAGGCAACAGTGCACCATGAATTGATTCTGCTACTTCGATATATTCCCCAGTGATACGCACTGCAACACTTATGTCCTGCTCAATTACCTTCATTATAGTGAAACAAAACTGTATAAAACAAGAATATTTATAGTTTGTTCGCTCAGTTTAATTCAATGCACCGTAAGGTAAGGACGGTGATATCCGGCCATGGGATCATGGATTCACTTATCAATAATCTCCTGTTTGAACTTTCCAGTATACAGGTTCTGCAGTCCAGGAACAAGATTAGCTGAATGGCTGTCATGCAACGAGATGGGCATAAACACCCAGTAAGAAGTGTGCAAGGAGTACGAAATTCCCTTTTCCCAGTACAAGGATCTGCAAGCTAGGCAACCAGCAGACAAGATACTTGCACAGAAGACCGACGAAATAAGAAAATAGGCAGTGGCCGGGCTTAGAGAAAAAGTAGCCACGTGGTGCGTATCCAATATAATGAAAGCCAAGGTTAAACTATGCATGGGTCTATGTGCAAGCAAAAGGCAATCGCAGCACTCTCCAAGGACCAAGAGGAAAAGGAAGGGCAAGGTAGGAGGGTTCCTGCCCGCACTGATACTGCAATCGGTGCTCTGGGGTGTATCGCCGGGGCAGTCACAAATATTGTAAGCGCCGTGAAGCAGACTTCGAACGATCGAATAAAGGTGGAGGAAACCCACCAGTATAATAGAAAATTGGAAGCTATCGCCATGTGAAAAAAATGGCTAAGGGTTCTACATTCGTCACCCATGTCGGGGAAAAGGAGGATCAATTGCTGGGGAGAAAATTGGAAAAAATGTAATTAGGAAATCAAAGTGAATACGGCAAGATGCACACAGAGGAACGTGGATTTGAAACTGTTCACGCGCAAATTAGAAATACATTATTATTGTGGAGTGTTTATGAGAGATGCTTTGCTCTCTAAACCCAAGAGACACAAATGTGCCATAACTAATCTGGACACGACAGCCGGGCCTGGTATGCTCTAGGTGGCCTATGTAAAAAAGGCGTAAAAACAAAGACTATTGATAGTTTTGGAAATTTGTAGCCTCCACCCGAATTGCGCGAGTATTTGAAATATGTCAAACTAACATACAATTAAGAAATTTATCAGATGCCTAATATCTGGAACTGTGGACACCTGTGCCTGCAATTTTTAAGGAATCGAGATTTCCAGTGATAAACCGAAAAAATATAAATATATCGCAGGTAATAAAAAAAGTTTGTGAGCCGTACCGATCTCATCAGTACGTCGGTGTCTAACATTCTGTGTGGTCAAACGTCAGAGCAGCAGGCTAGGTTTTACCCTTTCCTTAGAAATTTAAGGGGAATGACGTGTGGGGCTAGTGGATTTTCAAACCTACAACTCCATATCAAACATTGAGGAAAATAAAAACTTCAGTTTTCGGTATTCGGTTATGGGGGGAGCGCAGAAAATTGTAATCCCCACCTTAGTGTACGAGCTCAGAGATATGGAATACTTAAAAAATAAATCGCCGCCGCACGATATTGCATTCGAACTGCAAGGAAATCCAAATATCCTGAAGGCCGAAATATTTTTTTTGCACCGCAGATGTAGATTTAATGGAACCGGACACGATCGGGCCCATGCTTGGGTTCGAATCCAACGTGTACGAAGCAAGAAAAAAAACAGGTAACGTCGAGTGCGGTCATCATCTTTCCAGTTAACGTCATATGAATAAACTGTAATTTGGAGAGTTGCAGATACGTGAATGGGAAACCGAGCAGCACTATTTACTTGTTCGCCCCCAACCGTAGGTCCTGGATGTGAAATAATAAAATGTCCAAAAACTCTCATTTACATTCCGATCGTCGCAAAGAGCATCAACGAAGTAGCCGTTTCGATCGTGGACCAAAACGATGAACTGATCAATTTCCAAAACGAAGAAATCACTTTGTACCTGCACCTGAAATGATGGGACTAAATTTGGCTGGGAAAACAAAAATGTATAAATTCATTTATTACATCGAACTCTAGATAATTAAGCCACTATAACGTGTTCCACCAACACCTGAAAACGCAGAGTTTCTCCTCGTCCTCGGTTTAAAAGTAAATCGCTATGGCGGACGAAATCCTCGACAAGAATCAACGCCTAGAATTTGACGATAAATGTGATAAAATCTTAATGCACTGGTACGAGTCTTATTTATCTTGTCGGGCATTTCGCTCTCGGAAGGGAAACTCGAATACCTATACAGCGTCAGGATATTTACACATTGCCTAGCCAGTCCTTTGTGCGCATAAGAGGTAGGTTAACGCATGCAGATGGGACCCACCCGACCACCACTAAGTTGGTTCGTAATGAGATTATGCGCCTTTTCAAACGTGTAATGTACGAGATAAATGGCGTCACGATTGACCAGTCACGAGATATGGACATAATCTCGTCAATAAAAAACTACCTATCGCTCACACACAACCATCTCTCTGGAGCCAAGACGGCAGGCTGGGGAACCTAAGATGACTACAGTGTTCCCATTTACGCCGAAGGCAGGTTCGAAGTATGCGTTCCGCTCTCCTTGACACTGGGATTCGCTAGATATAACAAGAATTTAATAATAGGACCGAGGCAGGGGATAGTAATTACGCTGGCCACATTGCATTTGGATGCCGTGTTGGGCGTCGGAGAAAACACGCATCCTGCCTCTCTTACTTTGAACACCATATAATAATTTGTCTCTCACGTGACCCCAAGTCACCGTGAACGTGTCAAGCATTGGATTATGGCAAAAAAAAAGTGAGAGAAATAGCATTCAGAAGTTGGAGCCTGGTCACCTGCCCGGCCCTGTCTGCCACCACGCGAAATCACTGAGTCGTACAAACGTCTTCCAGCAGAGAAAAACTGCGATATATCATAATGGTGCCTCGGACGTACAAACAGCATAGTAACGGAGCCGACAAGTCTATGTTCGACCACTGCAAAGTCGAAAACGTAAAGATATTTTGAATAGCGAAAGCCACCCATATACCAACCTGAACACTACGTTCGGCCAAGAAGGTTTTGCTTTGCCATATATTATATGTCTTCGCAATTCCAATCATCGTATTATTGATGCGAGGCGTGTCCCATCCTGAGATCCCGAAAATGTCCGAGATATGGCACCTTAGCTGGTATTCGATACAGCGAAGCATCACGAGCGTGTGCAAAATGGTACGGTCGATGTCAGATTATAATAATCACCAAGGAAAACGTGCCCACAAACACTGCAGCCCACTGCTCGATACTCCACGACAGGATCGTTCAGTACGATTGTTTTTCCAGCCTGGTAAAAATCATTAATTATTTAAGCACGTAAATATGCATGGATTTGGGACTCGTATTTCAGTAGTAAAAATGTACTTTAAGTTGCAAGGTTTATGGAGCCAAGACGACTTCGTGTTCAAGGAAATCGCAGTCACGGATTGTCAAGATGTGACTCGAAACTGCAACTTCCAACCTCCATATCCGTCGAAACTGTTGGATGAAAAGAGCAAGAAAACCAACGCCTGGTTGACCAAGTAATACCACGGACTGTGCTGGGACGAAGACTAGATTCCGTATCATCAGGTGGGACAAGTACTGAGCGACTTACTGATGGAGTAGCAGCGAGGACCGATTTATGTGGCGGGGACCGAGCAGAAACAATGGCTGAGTGATTTTAGCTTAAACTAATTGGAAATAATAGACGTACAGGACGATCATGGGTGTCCTACAGGTCATGCCGCAGCCACCATGTTGACACTACGATGCAAAAAAATTCTGTGTAACCTGCATCGAACTGTGAAGCGTGCCCATGCAAACGTCCACATGTGACGTCACCTGCTGCTGCCAACATGGGTTCGTCCACTACCGACTTTAACTTGGAAGAAGGTACTTTGAACATTCCCATTCTACTGCATCAGATCGAATGTCAAAGACTGCTAATAAATTTTTACGAACACGTTTTGGCTAGCACATTAAATTTTTAAAGACTCTCGAATTTTAATTGCATTTATAATTTTTAAATTTGTATCAGTAAAACATACCTGTAAAAAATTAATATTCTGTGTATTTTTATTTTAAACATTTTTTCTTTTTTAAATATATCGTTAAATATTTTGCCAAATAAATAAATTGTGGGGAAAAGAAATATTAGTGAAAATTTTATTCAAAGGATGGGCTTGCTGGAATATGCAGTATCAAAGGAACAAGGGGGACTCTTGCGACGAACGTATACGGACTCTGAGCTGGCGAAGGACACAGGGAGAGCTTGCGCAGAGTAATTCTCCACGTCCGCTCGGTCTTACTCTGTCACCCGCGCGACGCAAGNTCCGCTCGGTCTTACTCTGTCACCCGCGCGACGCAAGCCGATCCAAATATGGCCATGCTGGGTTCAATACGAGTTTCCTGGCGGCTAGTTGCGTTTCGATCCCACGCATGATTGGCTGTTCTCCCGGATAGTAACCAACGCTGATGACTAGTGCAGTTCCGCTGGTATCCTCTCCAAGCCGATCCTGGTAGCTGCAACGTAGCTCTTACGGCAGGGAAAATTACCACTCCATTTATTACCATTCGGCCGTCCCCCTCCCCAACCCCTATCCCATTCTTTGTTATTGGTCATTGGCAGAATTGAGTTTATATAATATTAATACTTTAATGTTATATATGTGTGTATATGCATATTTATATACACACACACACACACACTAGAGACCCGGCCCGGTTTCGCCCGGGTACGATTTAGTTTCACAGCGATACACTAATAAATAACTCGGGGAAAGACAATTACAATATTATATGATATAAAAGTAGTAAACTTCTATCATATTAAAAACATACCTGCATACACGTCATGTCTGTCTCCCAGAGAAGTAGGCAGAGTTTATGGACCTCCATTTACCACGATACTGACATACCTACCTCCCTCGCTTTATCCACATTCATACATCTTTAATATAACAATATTATATGATGTGGTTTAGAAAAGTTTTTTTGTATACAACTTCAATCGATTTGCCTCCGACCGCCAGCACAAAAAGATTTCTGTTTGACGTGACATGCGAAAGGGTTACGTATAGTTGTCTGTGTGAAAAACATGCTCCACTCAAATCCACTCCAGCCACATTAAGTGTTTGAACCTGTGCCTTAATTATGGTCATACCAAAACAAACTCTTGTTGGAAATTAGACTCTTTTAAAAAATTAAAATGCAAATCCAAGGGAATCATTGGTACTGTTAGGTATTAAAACAGTTTCTCCAGTACCGCAGCCAGTTAGAATAGTACCTTTAATAACTTCTAAACCTTTCTATTTGTAATCGAGTACCAATGCGTAATTTTGGTGGATTTATATTTCGCAATAAAATTATGGGACCTCCAACTTTTAAAATCAGTTTGTGTGGTGGCATGCCAGAAGGATTCAATGAATTAAGAAATTCTGTGCGATAGTGCACAGTTTCTTCACTGTCGAGTACTGTATCTACTGAGTAATAGACTTGTGTTTGCGCATTGAATTTTGCGAGCACTAATTCATTAATTTTTTCGACTTATCCATTAGTAGGTGATAATATCGCTCTTTCTTTGAACCACGATTGTGTCTTATTTGAAAGGTCGTGTATTTCAGGGTATACGTTATCTATCAGATGTTGGTGATCGGTGACTAAAACACATATATCACTATTAAGATAAATTTTTCCACAATCTATTGGAAGCTCTCCATTTCTGACTTTCAGTAGCATATCAGGAAACATGCTGTTATCTTCTGAAGACATAAGTACTCTCATGTTTGTTTTGAGTGCTAGTTTTGTAACTTTGGGCCAAATTGTATGCTGTTAAGGACATCTCTTATCTACATAAAATATTTTTAGTTATAATTTGATTTATTTCTTTTGCTAAAGAATTAGTTATTTATGGTTAGAAAATAAATTGAATTTTACGTTTGTTTTACTGCCTAATTTACATTGTAAATACGCTTATTACTATTTATCTATTAAAGGTAGATATATGCTATAATGTATTCACGATAACTTCAAGATTTTCTGAAACCCTGCTAAATATCTACTTTCAGGGAGCCGATTATGTATCCTTCCGCAGTATGTAAACAAAACATTGCCATGTGACACCTGTCAAACGTTTTGTAAACAGTGCCATGTGGGAACTGTCAAATATTTTGTAAACAAACAGTGCCTTGTGGGAACTGTCAAATATTTTATTAACAGTGTCCATGTGGGAACTACCAAAATTTATTTTTGAAGAGAAACAATGCCATGTAATCTCAACTGTCATATACTTTAATAAAATTCTCTAAATGTCTAAAAGATGCTAATCAATTTAGCGAAATGTTGTAATACATACAAAAAGGTAGATTGAAGTATATATCGGAACTGTTAATTATATAATTTAATTAAAGTTTACTTATTGTATTAAGATTTATTTACATATTTGCTGTAAGGAAAAAGTTAAATTTTACATAATAAACTTTTGGAAGTAGCACTCAGGTTAAAGATTTCACTGTGATAAATGGTACCGTATTTTATCGCATATAAGTGGCCCATTTCATAAAAAAAAAAAATTAATGAAAACTTGGGGTGCGACTTATAAGTGAGAAAAATTCCTCCAGCCCCGCACTAACGTTTCATTTACTACGAATTCACGGCCCGCGGCTCGATTTCCAAACTCTTCAGCGAACAAAATCACCTTCATTTTGAAACCTGCGGTGTAGGTACATCTCTGTTCCATCAAGAACTGTCGTGCTTCTTCTCTGCAACATAAAAACAACACTATGCGGCGGAAAGACGAGTCACGGCTAACATTTGGCACTGAAGAACCAACGCTAATGTGCTGCCATCTCTTGGTCTCCACAAAAAGCTTTCGAAAATAATCGATTATCAGTTGGCGGCGACCAAAATTCGATTCCTTTGCATTCTTTGCGAAGGGAATAACGTAACGGAAATATTCAAATGCCTTTCTATATTTTGCACGTTTATTTGATAAACTGCAGAAATAACAACGCTAATACTAAAATTACATCTTAACCTAGAATTATCTTGTAAGTAGAAAGAATGTGTTACGTTAGTTTTATAACCACAATTCAGCGTCTCCAATATGGCGTGGTTATACTTCTGAAAAAAACGTGCCCAAACGAACAAGATGGAGTGTACGAGTCCGCTGGACAACAACTGAAATTTATTTAATTTCAATTAATAACGGTGAAATCTTTACCCATGAGTGCTACGTAAAAATGTAAATATATATTTTAGCAATATTAACTTTACAAATACGGCATTAAATTTATACATATTAATATTTAACCTACGAACTATTTATTTTCAGCTATAACCAACATGTCCCTTCAAAATTCGTTGTTAATTCTTACGGACTTTTAACAAATTATTAAAATTTATTGAAAAAATTTACTTAAAACTTAAAACAACCAATTTATATAGTGCTTCCGTGCTAAAAGCAAGACAAAACCTTTTTCCATATACCATTTTTTTATAACCAATTGAACATGTAACTTCTAGGGTGATTTTTCAAAGGTTCTTTTCAAAAGTATCGAAGATACCGTGAATGGATTATACCACTGATGTTTTTGTAAATTATTTTATTTTACACAATTATTTCGTACATGATATTTTTATATCTCTATACAATTAGGCAACGTAATCAATGAGAGCACTCTAGTGGCAAACGTTTTTCCTGACTTGATTCTCTAATACCGTCAATACTCAGCTTATATAAGTGCTAGGGCAATTTTTAGTACACACAAGCCTTCCTCGAAAAATGCAAATGAAAACATTCAGTGGTTTCCGAGATTAGCGCAGTCATACAGACAAACAGACGCGCGCCAGTGACTGCTTTTATACTATGTAGTGATATATATATAAATAAAAAACAATAATATTACCTTGTGTAAGGGTTCTGCCTACCTAGCAATAAAATTGAATATATAGGTTTTTTTATTCGCATGTGTACAGATACTTGATTATGGGGTGGCAGGCTGTGGTGGGGGTATGCAGATCATTACAGGAGGGTGATGGGCCCTCGCTAATAAGCTTTAGTTTAGGCATCGATGCGCCATAGTTGTATTGGTATTGAAGTCTCCATTCTATGGCAATTTTAAGGGAATTAGCAGCCATCTTCTTAATGTTATCGATCGATTTCTCGTCCGAGAGTGACGAGGCTCTCCTAATAAATGCGGGAGAATTATTCGAAAAGATGGGTGCTTCGGCATCTATCGCCTCAGGGCGATGCGACGCTGCACCATCGGAGATCATGGTAGAATCCAGCGCTGCACCTATAGCAACAGTCGGCATCGCGACGGAGATGCCCTTCCAGAGCACCCAGACGCCAGCATTTCGTGGCTTCCAGACTAGTGTGTTGGCTACATGCGCCAACATAGCTGAAGGTTCCCTGTTGTGTGAAGCTGGCAACGTACTGCATCTGGGAAATTGTTTGCCAAAATGACGGTTTTACATGTGCAAACAACGGGGACTCTTTCTTCCAGCGATGTGACGGACTCACCCGTGTAGGTACAGTACTCTCCGGTCTCTGATATTGCTTACACATATGCTCAAATATACCTTTGCTGCGAAGACATGTGGTCTCCACTGCCTCTCCATGCGAACCCACGCTCCCATTGGTCTGACGGGGATGAGATTCGCAAGTGTTTAAACAACTTTGAAAACATTTAACGCCCGTTACGTAACGATGTTGCTGATAAACACCTCGAACTGACTAACTGCGTGCGTGTTCTTACGGAAGTGAAATGTTACATGGGATGATTTGTGCTAAGTTTTCTACCATCCTAGAGTCTGCAGCTACATTAGAAATTTGTGATTTTAGAGAGACACGAATTTTTTTGCATCTATACTTGTGAACCAAGCATTTAAACCTAATTTTTCCGTGTAATATTTATATGTGGTTTTTGAGTTAAATATAGAGAAATGATATTTAACTTGTAACTGTGTGTGTGTGTTCAGTAATTTATTTTTCTCCATGTAAAAAACTTAAGTATTATCTTTTCCTTTCGTTGTTATAAATATTGATTGCTCTTGCTTTTCCGTTGGAGAAGGGACAATAACGTGCAATATTTCATAACAGTGCCTCCTATTTCAGAATAATTATGCTGGACTTATTTGCCTACAATATTATAAAATAAACTCTTAAATTTGCTGCACATTATTAGCTTTTTTTGTTTTACTGTTACAAAAAAATAGTATCTGTGAAATAGTTAACAAATAAGCATTTAAAGAAGGGTATTCAATTATTCAAAAATTTGTACATGAAACAATGGTACCGCTACTGACCTACATTAACTATCACTCGAGAGTGTGAGACGTAAGGGGAGTATGCTGAAGGAGAAGATGTGATCGCGCAACTACTTCACTCTGACACGTCGCACAAGAACGCCACAAGCTTTTGCCTCTCTCTCTCTCTCTCTCTCACTCTCTCTCTCTATCTCCTCTGTATCGCTCGCATGTAGCAGAAATCAAAATACTCACGTATTTTAAAATTATTTCAATACGAATGAAAATATTACACAAATATTTGCAACAAGGTTATTTATTTTACATCATAATTTATATTGTGTTTAAACATCAAATGTAAGAAGATATTTAGCAATTAATAAATATATATATATATAATATTTACAAAACACGTAGGAGAAGATGTTTTACATGATAAACATATTTATTGAAAAAATGCAAAATATTGGCAAACAACAAAAAGTTATGAAATTATTATAGACATTGACATTAATTTGTACATGACAATGATGATTTTTACACATAGCATAAAAACCAACTTTTCTTCAACAAAACGTTTAATCATGCACGTAAATTATTTTTTTATACTGTAGAATGTGTGTTTTGTGAAATAAAAAATTTACGAGGGGAATGGGAGGTTTTCACCACCTGGATTTTTTTAAAGATAGAGCAAAGCTCACATGCACACGCACACACAAGCACGTCTAGTCATGGGTCTGGTGGCGTTGTAACCACCAAAGAGCGGTAACCTCGTAAAATGAAATCATTATTATGCTACGCAGCCCATCCTATTAAATGTGTCCACATGCACAATTATGTTGTAATCATGATATGTATCCGTATCAACCATCACTTAGGCAGTCATACATGCCGTTTATTTAAATACCAATACTGCCAGGCCCTTAAGACTAGTAATGTACGAGGCCAACTAGGAAGGTAAACCGTCTTATCATTCGTGGACTTTCAGATATCAATCTCAAGCCTCCGTAATCCTCCTCACCGATCATCACCAATCCTCCTGCACAGTCCTACGCAATATTCACCCAGTTCTCAGCAATCCTCCTCTTCAGTTGTCTGTATTCCTCAGCAATACTCACCAATCCTATGCAATCCTCCATGATCGTCTGCAATCTTCCGGAGTTCTCCACCTGAATCCTCCTCAATCACCCTCAATTATCGTCAATCCTTCTCAATCATCCTCAGACATCACCAATGATCACCAATCCTCCTCCGTAATACTCACCAACACACCTCCACAATCCTCGCCAATCTTCAGCAATCCTCTGCAACCTTCAGCAACCCTCCTCCGCAATCTTCACAAATCCTCACCAATCCTCCTCACTAATCCTCTGCAACCCTCACCAATCCTCCTCACCAGCCCTCTGCAACCCTCACCAATCCTCCTCACCAATCCTATTCATTAATCTTCTACAATCCACTACAATCCTTACAAATCCTCATCAATCCTCTGCAATCCTCTACATTCCTTACAAATCCTCATCAATCCTCCTCAACAATCCTCCGCGATCCTCACCAATCCGAACCCCTCATTAGATATTTGGATTTATCCTTTGGTTTGTTATCTGTACCCCACCTATACATATAAAAATTACATTCTTTCGCCAACTGCCTACACACATTTGTACTTGACAACCAAATTGATGCTTTGCATGCAGTACACTGGCTATGAATTTTTTATACTTAAAGTACTTATTAATATTCGGTATGCTGATATTTTCTTCAATAGTCGAGTACTGAAAGAACCACTTTAGAGTTATCAGGGATGAAGGGATATGACATTAAAAAAATTATTATTATTTTATTTGAATAATGATGTTCTTATTTTACACATTACAACTTCAGAAGAAAGCAGTTTATCGCATAATGCAATGTAATCCCTGACCATCAGGTCATTGATGGTTGAAAATACATCAACACTGTGTGAGAGATCCCCACATTTTTGCAGGTCAATCAAGTGTCTGAGTCTATCAACATGTTCTTTCGGGTCTTCGGGAAATATGTAGCCCTGTGTTGTCAGCGTTTTCCGCCTTCTTCATGTCGTTTGTTGCAGTAAATGTGGTGGAGAGATGTGTCAAAGTACCGATATATACACCATCGTTTTCAGCATCAACACTTTATTTATTTTAATCTATGCTGTGATCAGGATCCTTTCCACTTCCTGTTTCATCCTCAATATCACGTTTACTTTTCTTTGTAGGAGTAACAAGGTCATCATTGGTATTTAGAGCCAACGACCGTTTATTTAGATGTTCGTCGTCTTCATGCGAATGTCTCACAAGTGTACATTTGGCAGAAAACGACTCTAGTGTATGATACAGGTCACTCAATCCATCATTAACAGTATCATAATAATCTTCTGAGGAATCAGTACCCATCGATGCAGCAAGGGGTGTTGACTACATCACTTGCTGGCTCCCAGTAGACCAATCCATGGAGATCTTGATGTGTTCCTTCAATGTATCGCCTGCATAAACTGCATGTGGTCATTGTAATGCTTCAACACGCGAAAACTACTCTTCTTAAAGGTGGTTCTCCTTGCTTTTTTCACCATAATAAAATAATTTAATTTCGCTTTTTTACCATAATAAAATAACTGATCATTTTGACCATGATTGAAACTTTGTCGTAGAATCAGCACTGTCGACAATTAGACAGTAATGATGTAGGTCGCGGTTCCATGCTTGTTGAAGTCAAAGCAGGCCTTCGTATTCGCAATTCATCTTCACTGTTTAAAGAGAGAATGATACCAAATCGATATTCACCTCGCTGTGTCAGAACGACAACGAAAGTATCAAAATGCATGACAGCTCTAAATATACACTCTCCCGTCACCCGGAAAAACAGTCAGAATTTTTGTAAGTTCACGAGAATATTTAATATTTTTTTTACGATACAAGGTTCCTTCACTATACCTGACAGTTACACATTGCTTAAAACTTTGTATCATTTGTGCATGAATACTAAAGATTCTGAAAGTAATGTACCAATATCGCTAATATGCTTCCAATACTCGGGTTATTAATCAAATCGCTAACCTCTTATATCTCTCTTATTCCTATATCCGAAAGCTCAAACTTCCGTTTCGGCTTTAATATAAATTCCTATATTATTCACTGAACACTGGGAAAAATTATCACTTTTTTCCTTCATTTCATTTAAAAATAAAGATATAAATAAACTTGTTCATCACTGTTGACCATTTGACTATGACAGTTGTGTTGTTTTGGGGTATGTTAATGTTGGGCACATGCGCAGAAGACGAATAATCGGTCTTCCTCAATTTAAGTCTACGAGCAGCAGTCTACGCGGTTTTGATCGATAACTCGCGAGACGCAGCTCCGGAGTCGAGAATGTCAGGCGGCTCGCTGCGAGGGGACCATGGCGTCTTGAAGATGCCGCAGAAAATAATAATTACCAGAATTCCTCAGCTATAAGAGGGAGCTAGTAAGAAAGCGCAGGGTGGGCGGCAGTAAAATGCTTTAGCACGGAATGGCGCCGCCCGGTTTCTGAATTCCA
The DNA here is from genome assembly GCA_002778355.1 of Clitarchus hookeri. NCBI lineage: Eukaryota > Metazoa > Arthropoda > Insecta > Phasmatodea > Phasmatidae > Clitarchus > Clitarchus hookeri. The sequence continues at coordinate 218,662 of NQII01001493.1, read as the reverse complement.
AGTGAGGCGGCCAACTTTTAACGCCGCGCCGAAGTGGTCGTAATTCCGAGCAGGATACATGCACTGGCCAGGTGCCAGCAATTCACACGAGGGCCCGGCAAGTCTTCTAGCCCTTTTACACGAAACTACTCATTATTAAATTTCCTGATAGGAACAACACGCTGAAACAATGCACGAATTTCTGTCCTAGAGTTAATCATATTTAACACTGTATATATCATATACTTTTATATTCAAAACTTAAAACATTCACTCTCTCTGTTACATATAGTCCTCTTTCCTAAATAAATCATTTAACCACAGGTAAATGATAATTCCGTTAAAATTAAAGTATTTAATTTTTTTGTTAAATGACACATTAACATATATTTGGTCTGTACATGTATTACAGAATGTGTATAATACAACATTGGCATTAACACAAAGAGCAAAGGCGTGTGTTAGTAATGGCTAGTAAGCCATGTTTAAATTTTTGGTAATACTGTAAGAAACACTTACGTATTTTTATGTACGAACAATAATAAGGTTGATTGTCGAGCACACTGATGAAGTGCGTTATTCTACACTTTATGAATTTTTATAAACTAGAGTGTGTATTTTTTGTGCGTGTAGTAAGGATACGCAGTGTGGAACCTAATTTATAATTTAAGTTAGACTTCAGAAAACATGGAAGTAACCATAAACACACCATACCCGTACCAATATATGAACCAAATGTATAGGAAAAGTCATAAATTTTCATGCATTATTTCACGCTACAGGAAACAACAGACTTGAAACACATACATTTTAAAATCAAAATGTAAATGGCATGTACTTAAATTTTCAGCAGTCGCCAAAACAAATAACGTGTACATACTGAAATGTTCTTGAACATTATTAGTTCTTTGTAGATTCCTTAGTTTCTGTGTGTTTGACTGTGAGAAGAATGATTCATTTCTACTTTGCTAAATTCAAAAAATAAATTTAGATAAAACCGACTTCTATGCATGCATGGTCGCCCAAGAAGCGAGGTCATGTAAAATGAGCATTCATTTCGTGTCTGAAAGCATACCTTTTGTCTACAATTTGGGATATTATTGTGGCGTAAACGAGTTCACTGTCCGCTGACCGCTGATCTGCTAAAGCGGCAAATAGTGCCCATGCGTACGGTAGAGGTGGCAGCAGAGTGAAATATCTTCCAGGCTTGTGTTGTTTGCCGTGACATATGTCGCCAGGGGCGCTGCGGTAGGTGGCCTAGCTCTTCGAAGCAGTTTTGCGTCAATTCAGTGGCAGTTGCGAGTCGGCTAGCTTGGGACGAGGAGCACTTGTGTATCGTGGCGATGATGTGACACCGCGGTAGGACCACAGCACTGGACCACTGCCGAGGCATTAGTAGCTGGCGATTCGGGGCTGTCAACCCCCGGTGAAGTCGGGGGCTCGAGTGTACGAGCCGATGTTTGCAAGAGGCCGCGATCGTAAATTTATATTACATGTCTACGAGAGCCATTATCTGCTAGTGACGTGGAACAGCTGTTAAATGTACTGGACACATTTCTGTATGGGAAGAGCGCTAGTCAAATGCCGATTATTAATACTTTTAACTATCCATCCATGCGCTTTTGAAAAGGGTTGCTTGTGTGTTGGAAGTAGACACGGCGTTTGTGATTATTTAAATTTGGTAGAATTTTGGAAGAAATATCGGCGCTGACGACACCATGATCAGCTCCGAGCAGCTGTCAAACTGGCCCTCGTTGAGTCCTGGTTTCCGTTTACACCATGGGGTTGTGGTGTTTCTCATCGAGTTTTCTGCCGAGGATAGAAGGAAGTCTCGAACTGCTATTTCCCGCTTCACTTGGAGTGTAATGATTTTTCCGGGAAAGGAGTATTATGTGGATCAGAGTATGATCTTTCACAGAGTATGATCTTTCAACTGCGCGATGGCCAGTAAATCTGTTGCATCTGTATGCACGGAATATTATCTGCACAGTCATTAAATATGTACTTGCAGTCATTAAAGGTGCCGTACTTAAGTACGCAGAGAATTAACTGTACCATCAGTAAATGAATTTTTGCTGCAGTACTGTGTGCATTAGCCTGTAGTAACTGCATAGTGCATGCGTGCGTTCAACGTTTTAGTCGAGGTGCAATTTATAATGTTTCTAAAGATGGAAGTCAGTTTTGGTAATCACCAGTGGTATTTATTAATTTAAAGTGGCTACCAATCATTTTATATATGCCGTTTGTTTTGTATTTTATTTATTTAAATAGCAATCATTTGTATTAACAGGTGAGATTATCCAGAGAGCAGACCATTTTATAAGTGCTGCCAAAGCAGTGCAAAGTATATTTTCAGCTGTCGAAAGCATTAATGAATTTGCTACAAAATTTATAGGGATTCTTATATATATATATATATATATATATGCAAATATGTAATTATATATATGTATGCGTGTACATGCAGCAGCGCATTCGGAGAATATTATGGTGCTAGGTATTTATTACTTCTTAGAGTGCCGTGCCACCTGCGAAATATTAGTAGTAGTTTTACGAGTTTCCCTAGTCAATGAATTGAAACTTGAGTCTGAACCCCGAAACTTTAAGTAAGGTTTTAAAAGAGATATATGGTGTATTTTATATGTGTAAATTCAATGAAGGTTAATTATTTACCATTGGTATGGCGTTTTGTAAATTGAATTTTAATCAATTGTAATCATATTTAGCACGAAGGTAGATTTTGCAGTTGGACGCAAATTGCTTTATTGTTGTAGTGGTGTTCTTCATAATTACTACTCAGTCAATAGCAGTAAATGGCTGATGGAAATGGGTATGACGAGTTTTTATTCCAGCCATATTAATTCTACTGAATACTAATGTATTTGTCTAAAAAACCAAAAATACTTGACCTGCCCCAACCTACGGGTCAGAAAACCGCACAACTCTGCTTAGACAGAGTTTAGCATTAGGCAGCAGAAGAGTTGTTGATTTGGTAGCAATTGTGATTAATAGCAACAGTAACTGGGTTATTTGTCAGTTTGTACCTGTTTTTTGTAGAACGCCATGATTGATTAAGTTAACCAAAGCAGAGCTTACAGCCAAATTACAGGCAGCAGGGATGGCAGTAGTAGAAACAGATGATATAGATTCATTGTGTAAGAAGATGGCAAACGTTGTTAAGGGTGTTTAGAAAGGTGGGACGAGTGTAGTTGAGTGTGGTATTGGAGCAGAAATAAGTAATGTTTGAAGTCAGGTGGTTCTGGGATCATCTTGTAATGAGTAGTTTAAAAGGTGTGTCTAAATTGGAGATATATGAACCAGCTTCCCTGTTGAAATATATTAAAGCAGTCGATCTTGTAATGGGAAGCCTTCTCATTAAATCTGACACAGAATTGTTTCAAGGGCTTATCCCCTGTTGCTCTGGTATAGCATCGGAAATTTATCTTGAATCTTTGGAGCAAGGGTTGTCTTCAGCTGAAGGGAGACAAATGGCTTGGGCCGCCTTGTGTTCAAAGCTATTGAAACATGAGTTAGAGCACCAGCATATTTACAGGTTACAAGATATTGGTGAATAAATTAGTCAAAATATTCAAGAACTAGTTGAATGCGTAGTTTCTCTGAGTGTATCCTTCAGTTATAAGGAGTTGATCTTGTAAGTTGTGTAAAATATGGTTCTGTCTTTTCGCCTGTTGGGTGTCTTCATGCAATGACCCAAGTCTGTCAAAGAATTAAAATTCTGGGCAGTTGAGAATGATAATATGTGTAATGCTGCCCACCAATTCTATCGTGAGCAACAACAGCTGTGCAAGCACGAGGTTATAGTTGACGAAGTGAATTCCATTGCAGTGAAGAAAAGGGTCATCATATGTTACAATTGTGGTAATGCTGGTCAGTTTGCTTTTCATTTCAAAGCTGCTATCATAGACAGATGCAAGTGCTCTAATTGCGGTGAAGTTGGGCATGTTGCAAAGGGTTGCATAGAGGAGCACAGGGTTCCGTAAATGAAACAAGGGAGACCAAGAGCAGTTTTCTAGTGTTAAGGGAAAAGGTGATAAGAATAACATTGGTGAGCGGAAGGTGGAGGCTATGTTGGACACAGGTGCTTCGACATATTTTGTGAACCAATCATTTCTGAGTCAGCTTGTAAAGGAGATGCCAGAATTGAAACATCAGTTGCCGGTGGAGGAGGGTGTAACATCACAGGTATCAAATGGCAATGGTTTTCAAATGAGGAAGTGTCTTAGGTTCCATTTTAAGATCAGTAAATTCGTATGGACTTGGAAGTTTTGGGTAATTTTAAACCTTATAAGTGAAATCATTTTAGGACTATATTTCTTGCAGGAAACGCACAACCTTGTTGATTGTAGGGAACGCAAGCTGATTTTCGGTTTAAATTCATCACATCCCATACAGTTGGATGGAAAGGTGCTGGTTAGGCAGCAGAAGGCTTGCATTGGTATGGCGATGCAGGAGGAAGACTTGTCGAGGGGCAGAGGCAGAAGCTTGATGCTGTGATAGGCCAGTACAGTGATGTTTTTACAGAAATTTTGGGGAAATGTGATTTGTTTCCATATAGGATTAGGGTTGAGGATGATAAACTATTTAGATATGTTCCCTACGAGTGCTCTTCACACAAGTTATTGACTTTTGGTATGGTAATAGCTGATCTAGAGAGGCAGGGTACCATTCGCAGGAGCGTATCGCCTTATGCTTCTCCTGCATATTTCGTCAAGAAGAAAGAGCCCGGTAAGTACCACCTGATAATGGATTATTGGTTGCTAAATAAGAATATTTAGGTCCACACATTTTCGATGCCGAACATTGAGATCTTGTCCCAGTATATGTCCAAAGGGAGTTATTTCGCTGTGTTTGATTTGAACTCAGCCTTTCACCAGTGTGTTGTGGAGGAAGGGACTAAGGGCTATAGAGGATTTGTGACACCATGGGGCACTTTGAATGGCAAAGGGTTCCTTTTGGGGTAAATTTTGGAGGACAATGTAAGTCAAGGATCTTGAATCGAATTCTAGGGGATTTTCAGTTTAAATTTTTTGTGTCATATTTGGATGATATCTGCATGTATTACAACTCCTTTGAGGACTATCTTGACCATGTACAATAGGTTTAGGAGAAAATCGTTTTCTGGGATTTGCTTTCAACCCAGAGAAACTAGCTTGTGCGAAAAGGTAGATCAAGTTTCTGGGGTTCATTGTTATACAAGGTCAGTTGATAATGGATCCAGTCAAAGTTGCTCCGATTGTGAATTTCTCGCAGTCTAAAAACATGAATAGGGTGACGTAGTTTTTAGGTATGATAGGGTACTTTTCTAATTTCATCCCTAATTACTCTTGTGTGCCCTGTTGAACCAACACAAAAAGAAGCATGTTAACATTTATTGGGGAGTTGAACAACAAGATAGTTTCCAGAAGCTGAAGTTGGTGATATCTCATCCTCATGTGCTGAGTTTACCTAATTTCGAAGAATGCTTTGTAATACAGATGCATGCAAGTAGTAGGGATTTAGGTGCTGTTTTGTTGCAGGGACAGGAGAGAGAGAGAGAAAAACCAATCGCTTTTGCTAGTAAGAGACTGTCGGAGACAGAGCATGCTTATAGTGTTTATATGAAGAAGGCTTTGGCTTGTGTGTATGGAGTGGATAAGTTCCTCCCATAATTGAAAAACACAAAGTTCGACTTAATGATGGAGAGTCAGGCGTTGACATGGTTATTTTCCCATCCTCGAAAACTTGGAAAAAAAGGGTATTGGATTATACACCCAACACCATTTCTCTTTAAGCTAATTCATGTTGAGGGAAACGCGAATTGTGTTGCCATAGCTTTTTCCCACATGTACGATCCAGCGGAGTTCAACGTTTCTGAGGGTCACGAAGATGTTAGTAGTAGTGAGTTGTGTCATGTCATGCAGCTGATTCCTGAGTAATTTGTTAGCATCCATCAATAGCACAAATATGATCTGGAGGGAAAGGATCTGGATGAGAGAATCCAGAAGGGTGTGGTAAAAAATTATAAGGTTGTGAAGCGTGTAATATACTATGTGGGCAAACAGTGTAAGAAGCAGATTTGGGTTGTGGCTAGTGTCCGACCAATTCATTATTTGATATTTCCATGATGCGCCAGGAGTACATATGGGGCAACGAAAAACAGAACTTAAGATCAGGAAAGAGTTCAACTGACCATCGATGCAAAACGAAATCGTTGACCAAATAAGTGCCACGAATGACAGTGTGCCAAGCAAGCGATGAACACTAAGATGGGAAGTTACTCGGTGGATACGCCAGTAAGGCCATGGCAGCATGTGTACATTGATGTGTTTGAACCCTCACCTAGGTCGAACATAGGAAGCAAGTGTCTCTTGATATTGATGGATGGGTTGACGCGGTTTTGTGCGCTTATGCCGATGAGGGATAACAAGGCATTAGATACACTGGAGAGCCAAAAAACTGGTATATGTATGCGTATGCAAATAACAGATGTATGGAACCAATCAGAGTTACGCGATGCGGTCGGCAACGCCTATAAAAGACAACAAGCGTCTGGCATAGTTGATAGATTGGTTACTGCTGCTACAATGGCAGGTTATCAAGATTTAAGTGAGTTTTAACGTGGTGTTATAGTCAGCGCACGAGATATGGGACATAGTATCTCCGAGGTAGAGATAAAATTAGGATTTTCGCGTACGACCATTTTACGAGTGTACCGTGAGTATCGGGTATCCAGTAAAACATCAAATCTTCGACATCGCTGCAGCCGCAAAAAGATCGTGAACGAACAGTACATACAAAGACTGACGAGGATCATTCAACGTGACAGACGTGCAACCATTTCTCAAATTGGTGCAGATTTCAGTGCCTCCTGCATACCTTCAAATTGTAGTCGAGACCATGCCACATCGTCTTACGGCACTTCTGCGTGCTCGTGGGGGCCCGACACGATATTAGACAGGTGTACCTGTTTTTTTGGCTTTTCAGTGTATTTCCTGGAAGTTGGAGAATGAGGTCAAGGTGTCATTTCGGACAATGCATCATACTTCACCAGAAAAGTTATGAAATATCTGTGCTTCAGATGGGGTATCCGGCAATTACTCACAAGCCTATACTACCCTTGCCCAAACCTAGTGGAGAGGTTCAACAAGTCGGTTAAGAGAGCCCTCACTATTTACCATCATCGTGAGCAGTGGAAGTGGGATAAACATACTGAGCTCCTGAATGTGGTGCTGAATTCGGTCCCACATGGCGCCACTGGCAAGTCACCGGCCATAGGCCCGTCCACACCCCTTGCTGCGTGTCTGGATAGTGGATCTGCCCTTGTTGGTTTATTGCAATTTAAGATTCCATCCTGAGGTCTGGAAGGAGGCCTACACCTCTATCCTGAAGGCACACCATAAGATGTCGACACACCACCTATGAAGTAAAGTAAATTCTAAGGGTAGTATTATTTTTTTAAATTTGAACCAGAAGCACTAGTGTATTAAAGTGCCACTGTTATGTATCTCTCTCTCTCTCTCTGGAATGTTCCCCTTATTTTGATAACTTTAATTGTCTGTTATTGGAACTTGAGAATTTTGCCCACCTGGAAGTTATTGGTAGGAATGTACTGTATTAAAATTAAAACACTAGTTGCTCGAAAAAAGTGAGGTTTAGTATATTTACACAAGGCGACTTCTTTGGTTATATATTACATGCGGATTAATAATCTTATTTTTAAATCCCAAATATACTAACACATTATTAAGATTAGTTCGAAATAAGGGTGGTTGCCGTGATTATTGACATGAAATAACCTGATGTCAGCGACAGGTGTTGTGGTGATTGCATATATTTGTCCAGTTGCCCTTTATCCAGACACTCTGTATTCTGCCTTAAATATGCTCTACAACGTTCGCAAAACTAGTGTTTAAGGTCCAACTTCATGGATGTGTACCACCCTTAGGATTCACTTAATGCCGTAGGCCATATATATGTTTTCAAATAACTTTTTCAGGTTTAACCTGCCACCGGAATTTGTTGGTCTTATTTATATAAAACCTGTATTTTAACACACGTGGGAAAACTGTAAAAAAAACTTAATTTTCAGGCTGCTTTATTTAAAAACATACCAAATACAGTTTCACAAAACTGTGTTAAACACCCGTTTCACAAAAATAATACAGATTTATTCAATGTTGAACAATCTAACCTTCTACCTCCGAGGTGATGAGCAACATTCAGTAAATATCTTGGAAAATTCACAATTTCCATGTGCTGTAATGCAAAAAACTGCAACATTTTTATATGTTATGTGGCAGCTACAATATCGTGCATACTCAGAATTACACAACATTTAAATGGCTCTTCTTTTGTTACATTATGTTGTAGATATTGAGTGGTGTCTGGAGTTTAAAAATTTCGTCCAAATGTTTAAAGTGATGGTGACATAAAAGTGTTTGAATTAGAGTTAACATTAAATTAACACACCAGTTTCCCTCGTCTCTGAGCATCCTTCAATGTTATGGATGTCCCAGCATGCCAAGTTCTTGTAGTGTATCAATACGGGATTAAATTGTGCTTCAGGAAATGGTAGGTTTTTACATTTCGAGCACTTATTAAAAGGACAGCCTGCAGTTACCTTAAGTATTCGATAAGGATTTCTTAGAAAAATGTAATCTTCACTTACAAACTGAGAACCCTGATATACTGACTTTTCTTATAAATCTTGCCAAATAGCGCAGCGTTTGCTAATGAACGATCACGTTGTTATAAGTAGAACAATAGGCGGGCTACAATCATTGCTTGAATTACCTTATGCTTACTAAATGTTATGACACACATCACCATAGCGTGAAACTTCCATAATAATAAAATGGAAATGTGTTAACCCTTGCGGAGTTCAACGACAAGAAGAAGAGAAAATACTTTTTTGTGATTGGGTAAAAGTAAAGAAGCAAACGCTATTCACAGGGTATTCTGTATTACTCAGTCACCGATTTTGGCAAATTATGAACTGGAAGAATGCTATGTACGTACAGTCAGTTCCAAAATCACAATTCTGTTACGAACTTTTTGCTTAGTAAAAATACTTGGTGTTTCTTCCCTTCCGAAACAACTCCTTTAATTTATGCAGAATACATAAGTGGTTCTGAAAGTTTGCCCAACGTACACCTGGGACCTTCTTCTAATACAAACATCTTCATTCTCCCTTCATGCTTGTCAAATAGATGTACTACAACGTTTTTGTTTTTATGGGCGGTAAGAGATTTATTTTTGATTAAAGGCAAACCTTTTGAGGGCCACGAACAAAAATTTTTAAAAACTTTCGACAAGAGTTGAATCTCCTCCCCTTTCTGTGATTTTCAAGTAACTGAAATACGCAAACGTGAGCATGAATCATTGACACGCATATATCCTATTTATAAAGTTTTCGTTTGTTTGCTTCTGTTTATCGTTATTCCATCGCATTAACAAACTGTGTAACACAGATCCTATTATCATTAAAACTAGGAAGTTGTAATGAAGGTTGGCTAGTTACATTTCATGTTGTGTTCGCATGCAAAGCAACGCTATGGTTCACCTAGCAGGTGATGCAATTTAATTCCATGATTCATTTATCCACAACTCCACCGGTATCATTAAATTAAGCCCCAGATCAAGCTACAAAAGACGTATAAATTCCCGTCTCCCCGTTATATCGTTCACTTATGACACATTTTTACAGTGAACCTTACTGTTTCTACTCTTTTCTCAGTACAATGTATTCTATTAATCCTGTTATTCTAATTATGAATTCAAATTTACCTCAATATAGACGACACATTCAGCATGTTGAAGAGTTGGCTAATAGTTTATTTTGGATATTAACTAATTATAATTCATGAACACGGTGCGGGTTATATATTTTTATTTTTCAAAATGTACGTGTCGTTACAGAAACCAGATACAGCTGAAGGGGAAAAGGAGCAAACTGTTCCAGTTAAAATTAGTTTTTTTTTTAATTTGTGAAGGTATGACATTTATTAATTTTCTTTACGGAAAACCGATTAAATACCCACGCGAATCACTCCTATATAAAAAAGAAAAAAGCTAAGAAAATAATTCTAACAGCACAGACGCGATAAATTGTAGAATCTAATGTTCGAAGTATGTTATTATTGGAAAATAGCCGAGCTATAAAACATACATTGCGTAATGTTTGTTTGTCAGTTTGTCACAAACGCAAATTCTTTTGGACCACAGAATATGAATGTATGAGTACAGAAAAACGCAGGATAGATGGGACACGGTTGGTTGGTGGAGTGCATAGATTTGGGCGGATCTTGACATTGAGATCCTGAGAGCCGATGAGAGTGAAGAGATGGGAGTACGGGAGCAGCGCTTGAATGTAAGGGCGGAGGGAAATGGGAGATACACGAGAAAACCCGCCGACCAGCGGCATTGTCTGGCGCGACTCCCACATGCGAAAATCCGGAAGCGACCTCTCAGGGAATCGAACCCGGTTCACATAGGTGGAAGGCGAGTAGTCTAACCACTACAACGACTTGGGCTCACGTTTGGTTGGTTACAGACTGTATTCCGCGTAACATGATACTGATTTTCAGTTTAAGCTAATCGAAAATTACAAGATAATAATCACATATTTGAAATATTCCGAAATATACTATTTTCTTCAGGAAGAAAAACATTTTCTTAATCGCCAAACATTTAAAATAGGCTGACACCACTGTACCGACACGTAGACAGTTCACATTTTTAGTTCTCTTGGTATCCACCTTCAGAGGAGAGAGGGTCAAAATTTATAACAACAACGGTCGCGCTAGAGGGTTGAGACCAGAAAATAATGAAGGAGACGTAATCACCCTTAAGCTGCCTCTTCTCTACAATTCTGCATGATGTAAGGAAGTGTGGCTAAGCCCCTTGTCCCCCCTCCCTTACCAACAACAGTCACATCAGCTTAAGGGGAGAGGCAAGAACGCGTCGGTACTTTGACACATTGTTTGTTGGGGAAAGTAGAATGTTTTCTTTCTGTAATTTTTTGTTTGGAAAATATTAACTTTTCAGCATAGTTTAAAAGTTAAGAGTATAACGGTATAACAAAAAACCAAAAAATGGTAAAAAGAAAAATTTAATTTTTAAAAAATTTAATTTTTCTAAAATTTAAAAAGTTTTATAAGTATTGGATGAAAGGAAACATGCAAGTAATCAAAGCAGTTATGGTGAGAATAATTTTCTTCAGATGATCCAACCCCTGTGTTGGCATGTTCATTTCTCAACGTGGCCTGTTTTGCATAACGCCGAAATAAATTTAGTTCGGGTAACTGCTGCTTACATTCAAAGTGACATATAATACTAAATTTAATGATCTTAACAATATTTGACTGCTGCTGATAAAAGTGAACTTTATTCTGGCGTATTAAAAATATTTAACTGCCAATATATAACCATTCATGGCGACTGATGTGGACATATTTTAAACATGTAGTAGTACAACTATATAAGTATACTCTGATACAAAACATAGAATATATTATTCATTTCAGGTATAAATAAAATGTTGTTTCGTGTCGGCCTTACCACAGGAAANACAATTTCGCGAACCTGCGTGGCCTTCGCAATGCTCTAGAATACCACAATTCCAGAATACCATGGAAACATTTTCTATCACGGCAATTACAATTATCTGTAATTGCCCTTTATTAGAGTCACTGGTGGTGTAAAGAATCACGCAAGAAGGAAGATCGTACCGCCTATAGACACAGCCCCTCATCCGAGAGACAGTAGTTAGTCAACTGTGTTTCATCTGTGGCGCAGTGCAAAGGCGGGATTGGTTTGTCGACAACCTAAGCTTGTAATGCACTGATGATAATGCATTGGGTCTTCAAGTGAGCAGCTTCTGCTCATGCCTTTGAATTGACTTGAGTGTTAATTATTGTAATAAAGAGAGTAATTAATGTTCACATGTATTTATTTTCGTTGGAATTCTGCTTATGTCAACAGCGATTGTAAATAGTAGGTGATATGCAGTATAGTTGGGAAAATTGAATACGTTACTGCTGTGCTTAATATTCCAAACAATACGGGGGATAACATTAATTTTAGGTATTCTATTTAATTAAATCCTCCCTCCAACCCTGAACCTAGGCATGTGCACTTTATATTAACAAATATGTTTGGTGGTAAAACAGGCACTTAATTCAAATCTTAAAATTAAAGCATGTAAACAAATTATTTATGCGTTATTTTTAAACCATTACTAGGCATATATAAACATGTTTTGCATACGGTAATATCAACTGCATTAAGTGTTACGAAAATAATATATTAAACGGCTAAAGTTTTGTATTTGCCATTAACAGTGTGTGGTTAAAAATATTTACAGTATAATTGGTGTTTCTTTGAATGTCATCAAGAATCTTCTTATACAACGTTTGCATGTCTAAGTTTTCAATTACGTTGCGTATGTTTTCAACAATTTTCTGGCGTTATTTTTAAACTTCTCTGTCTAGGAATTATACGTTTCCTAACGTGCCTAGACAATGCCATACGATACAAACATATAATATAAAGGGTGCTGTTTCGTTTACAATGGAATATACACGTAAACAGAGCTGTGATAAAAGAAGAGCAGGGTTCATAAAAAACTATAACATCTTAAATTACGACATCTACCCTACCCGGGAATCGCACCCGAGCCTCCTATAAGACAGTGATGCAATAAGCTCACTGTGTTTGACAAACACTTACAAGGCTGGTACGACAGCAACTACCCAGCAAGTATCGAGGAATGGCAAACACAGTCTGTCAGAGTGTAACGAAAACCAACATTCCAAACTGAAGGCATTTTGTTGACGTGGTGGATTTATATTTCGCAATAACATTATGGGAGCTCCAACTTTTAAAATCAGTGTGTGTGGTGGCATGCCAGAAGGATTCAATAAATAAAGATATTCTGTTGTATAGTGCACAGCTTCTTCACTGTCGAGTAATAGACTCGTGTTTGCGCATTGAATTTTGCGAGCACTAATTCATAAATTTTTTCAACTTGTCTATTAGTAGGCGATAATATCGCTCTTTCTTTGAACCACGGTTGTGTCTTATTTTAAAGGTCGTGTATTTCAGGGTATACGTTATCCATCAGTTGTTGGTGGTCAGTGACTAAAACACATATATCACTATAACGAGAAATTTTTCCACAATATATTGGAAGCTCTCTAATTCCGGCTTTCAGTAGCATGTCAGCAAACATTCTGTTACCTTCTGAAGACATAAGTACTCTCATGTTTGTTTTGAGTGCTAGTTTTGTAACTTTGGGCCAAATTGTATGCTGTTAAGGACATCTCTTATCTACATTTAAGAGTTTTATTTATGAATTATTTTATTTTGAGATATATTAAGTTCTTTATGTTTAGAAAAGGCAGTGAATTATACGTTTGTTTTTACTGCATGATTTAAATTGTAAATACGTTTATTACTGCTTATATTATATATATATATATATATATATATATATATATAGTTTCCATGACTTTTTGTATATCATTTAATTTTACACAATTCTTTTGCACATTATTTTGTTATATCTCTAAAGGATTAGGCAGCGTATTCCACGAGAGCGCGCTGGTGGCAAACTTTTTTCCTGACTTGATTCACTAATACCGTTAATGCTCAGCTCCTACAAGTGATGGGGAATATTTTAAAACACACAATCCTTCCTTGATAAATGCAGATTATAACAGTAAAAACTGCATCGAAATCCGTTCAGTCTTTCTCGAGATTAGCGCAGTCATACAGACAGACAGACGCTCGCCAGGGACTTCGTTTTATACTATGTATTGAAGCTACTAAAAGTTGGCTTTTGATGCTCCATTATTACGCGTATAATGTCGTTCGTGGCGAAACGATAACTAGGCACTAAAAACACGGTCCTTCCTGACTTAAAAATACAGTGATAAACCTGTAAACGCCACAATTCAAAATTTATGCACTCTGGCCTCAAATACATCAAAGATTTATCCAAGTAATAGCTCGAATTGGAAACAGCATCATACATTTTTCTAAATGATATTCTTGCATGACTTTCGGCAAATTGATAGAAATGAATGGAGTTTAGTCAGCTATATTCAGTAATCACAACATAGCTTAATAGTGTATCATTTCATGCTCTGGCAGATTTATTTCTGGTTAAACATATTACGAATTAATATTAAATTAGTTTATCTTTTACCAGCAGCGTTACTTATTTTAATATTGAGAACTTTGTCTTCCTTTCGGGATTCAGTTCGTATTTTTAGAATATGGCAGCATGAAATAAAATGTTCTCTGAAGTTTCTAAATTAGGAGGAAACTTCAGTCCTGCTGTTGCTTTTGAAGTGTACGGCAAACTTACACATACCATTTTCAAATAATAAGTTCCTTCGATTTTTACAAAATCATACAAAATAAACAAATATAAATTTTGCATATCTCACAGGACTGTAAAAAATAACTAAGAATATGTAACACTAATATGTAAGATTCTATCGAATGAAATATTAGATTTACACCACCAGTTATTGTTACTCCCCTTTATATTAATATAACAATAAAATTAAAATAATGTATGCGCAATGCGTGAGTTTGACTAAGGGTCGTTTTTAAAAGAAATGACCTATGCAGGGCGTATAAATGAAGTGCATATGGAACTATTAAAATAATTTCTGAATATCAACCTGACAATTAAATGTGTATGCAGGTTACCACAATCGAAACCTCTTTCAATTACTTTGAACAAAACTGCCAAAAGAACGTTGAAGATAACTTGCATATTATCCAGGCATTACAAAAGAATCCGCATTCCGACTCGCAGATAGATATATCATGAAATCAGTAGAGAAAATATATTAACTACTCTTTAAAGAGCAATGATTTTATTTCTTTGGGCTAGAAATTTGTTATTTATTACAGGGCATATAAAAATAACTTGTAGACTATTACTGCATTGCGCAAAACAGCATTAAGAAACACATGAAAGTTATGGTTTGCGTAACTCTATATTTAAGAAAACAATTAGTAATAATTTTTTTAATAATTACTAAAATTACTGTGATTAAATTAGTCATCTATATATGTGGTTTTATTAATTTAAAGGTAAACCTAATTTGTTAAGTTGTTGTATTTAACTTTTAAATTGTTTTATGGTTTTTAGTATTTTGAAGTTCATGTGGGAAAAAATACCAAATAAAATCCACAATGAGTATAATTACTTAATTTTGAATTGGTTTTTTTTAGTTTATAAATCTGGAATCAAAGTTTAGTATATTTATTAAGAAATATAAGTTCTAATTTTTAATTTTAATTTTTTATATTTTCGTTTAACTCATACTATTATAATAGTTTAAAGGATAATATACATGTGAGATTTTCTATATTGTTGTTCGGCATTTTAATTGCAATATTAAATATTAAGGTTATTTAGACTTGGGCGTTCTATATATTATTGTAAATGTTTGTGCCAGCATACGTGGTTATACAATAAATATTAGTTAATATTATTGGTTTATGAAGTTTATTAGAAATGGGAAATCATAAGTACTGCGGGTTCCTAATAATTTGTCTGCGAATTATTAAATCAAATTCTTAGTCGGGCAGTTATTATTCTATCTCTCTAACCACACGAATGTGAAGACTTAGAGATCAAATACAACAGTTTCTTGGAAAAATGTAGTGAAATATACTCATTAGTTTTTCCTTCTTACCTCCGTTAATATCAAGTGTAAATGCCGTTGTTTGGTGTTTAATGGGATGTGTCACCCGCCACGCAGTTATTTTATCCCATACTAATTTTTAGTATTTAGGGAAAAATAACACTTTGGACATTAATATTGTCTTTATTAAAGTGTTGATATAAAGAGCAAGCAATTAATCTGCAACTATGCCACAGTTAAAATAAAATTAATTTTAAAATTGCGATAAATTTTACGGTCAGTTTATAACGCACAGTAAAATCCAGGTGAAAAACCGTAAAGAATAACTGTAGAATGCTATACAAGGGGTAGGGAGAGACGTGAAACAAATGGTGTGGAGTGGGAATGAAAGGTATGCTGGCCGAAGTAAGGAACTAGCCCGGTTGTCACACAGCCTGCCCGGGCCTAGGGTCGACAGCCGGGCTGGGTCTGGCCGAGCCGCTTGTTTACAAAGCCATCCGCAGGGTGCTCCTTTCAGCGGGTGCAGCGAGGCCAGAAGGCCGGAGGCGGGCCGCGGCCGAGAGGCTTTTCACCCAGCCAAGTGGCGCAGAAACCCCTCTCTCCCTCTACTCACGGAGTGAAGTGTCATTGAGGTGAAACTGGCGCTTCCTTCCGCTGCTGACCCTCCGGCCACAGAGTGGCCTTGGATCGTGGTTAACTCGCCCTCCACATGGCAAACTGCTGCTCGCCGCGGGCATGTCCACCC